>JAJONI010000206.1:0-32825 GCA_022190145.1 Pezicula rhizophila
ATACAGATATCAACTCTACTTAGCTAGTCAAATTATGTGAACCGTTATGGCTAAGCAAGCTGCGTTTCTACAACACTTTAATCTTTAATGAACCCTATAACCACGCCATCTAAATAAACAACATTAAGACACGTGCCCATTCAGTCTTATCCTTTCCCATTCCTTTCCATTATTAATAGTTTAATTAATTTGAATCAACTGTTTGCTTTAGCTCGCTCTCACTAGTGTTCCAGCTGTGGTGTCACCTACTTTTGTGGTACTATTTATTAATAGGATCCTCTTTAAGAAACTACAGGAATCATATCCTTAATAAAGCCAAGTTCAAGAAATCAGGTGCAACACAACACAAAGGCTACAGCTTGTAAGTGGTGCCAAACACAGATGTAGACAAGAAGACAAGAAGGAAGACCAGAAGGAGGGCTCTGCTGCGCAAGATGAAAACGGCGAAGAGACGCACATTAGGACAAGTTATTGAAGAGAGAACCGTGGGGGCTGTGAAAGATCGTAGAATCTAGAGCCTTTGGTCTTGCGGCGAACGCTACGTTTTTTGTCATTATGTAAGTTGTTGTCGATGTTTTGTGAATTACGTGCCTTTTTAACATTTGTCTTAGGTTTCTTGGCGTGGGCTATTCCTTCTTTGGAGGATGTAGGTCTGTTGTTAGGTTCGTGAGAATAATTCTTCCTGGGATTTACAAGAGGCCATGTAGCCATGCTTGGCATTCTGAATCAATATGTGATTTTTTATTTCATTGCCTTGGTGACTTTGCCCTTTGATAGGTTCTTCATCTCATCTACCAATGGTAGTGTAAAGAGGAAAAGGGCATAAATCAGAACTTTGCAATTATTCTCCAACGGTATCAGTGCAAAAGCTGGAAGATGCAAATCTGACTTCTACTCCCTGATCCCTCACTTAATGCCAAAACCTCAATTCCTTCCCCCTGATCCTTGCCCATCCATCATCCAAAGCCTTAACAACATCCTCAGGCAAAGGCCCCTTATCTAAATCCGCCAAGTTCTCCTCAAGATGCTTAGTACTACTAGCCCCAATAATAACCGCATCACCGAACTCCTTCTTCAGCATAGAATGATGTGTCAACCACCTGAGAGCGCATTCTCCAATCGTCAAACCATGCTTCTGAGCAACCGGTTGCAAAATGTCCAAAGCATCGAAATATAGAGGATCGAAATAACGACTATGATGTAATTGCCCTTGCATTCTCTTGGGATCAAATCGACTTCCTGCTTCGAACTCGGTTTGATTACGTTGGAAATGACCGGTGAGAAATCCTCCTGCTAGTGGGTTGAAACAATAAAGTGAAAGGCCGTAATGTCGTAGACAAGGAAATAACTCTGCTTCGACCAATCTGTGCCATACATTGTAGAGACCTTGATAAACAGTTGGTTTGATCCAACCATTCTTCTCGCAGATATCACAAATCTGCGCTACTTCCCAACTCATATAATTGCTGATTCCGAAAGCCTTGAAGTAACCTTCTTTGTACAATGCATTGACTTCGCGTAGTGTATCTTCGAAGGGGACGTTTCGATCAGGACCGTGAAGATAGAAGAGTTCTAGCTTCTCAGTCTTGAGTGCTTTGAGTGAGTCCATGAGACCTCTTCGTACGTCTTCGGGCTTGTGGTTGTAGGGAATCGGGAACATTGGTCGGTTATTTGTTGGGTACAGCTTTGTGTCCATGATCAGACCACGCTTCTGCCAGTCGATGTTTCCAAGGTATTCTTCTGAGGAACCTTCTCCATACACTCGTGCAGTGTCGATTTCCGCGTGCCCGTACTTTTGGAAAACGTCGAGGATCGCTTTAGTGTCTTCGAGGGTGGTTACGCGGGTCATTTCGATGCCTGGGTTCATCACTTAGCAAGATCGAAGGGGTTTCTGGGAAGGAGAACGTACCTGGCTTTCCAATGGTCATGGCGCCAAAGACGACCTTGACGTTGCTTTTGGGTGAGGAAGCCATTGCAGTGAGCGTATGAATTATTCTTGACTTTTGAAAGATCTTCGGGTTGATGATGGAACTGGTGGTAGATGAATATGCGAAGTGAGAATGAGAGAAAAGTAGGAATAACTGCAACACAACACCTTATATACAATACCTCTTATCTACTGTACCAAACCTGCCCCTCCAGTGACGTTCTGTCACATTCATTAGTGGCCTGAGGGGTCGCATCGATGAGATTGTTAAGACCGCAAACTCCAGAATATACGAGAATACGCCGAATGCGAGCCTCAAGATGTAACAAAAGAGCGAACGACTCAAGCTTTGGTGGATTGACGACGGATTCTGCATTTTGCTTATGGCTATACATACTTAACTGCATAAGGTACCGCAGTCGCTTAAGGATTTCTTTTGAAAATTGGATTCGGCCGATCGCTTATTCCGGACACTAAGCCAATTTGGGATATTGTTTCGGTCGTAAGAGGTGGGTCATCGAATCAAAGTATATTATATTAAGTGTGAGTAGTGAATTAGACTTAAGAATTGGGTTTACAAAGTCCGCCGAAGGTGTACAGTAGGCGGACGGTACTTCGTACTTCACTTTCTTTTAAACCAGTCAAAGCCTACAGACAACATATGTCCGTCAGAGTCGGGAGCCGGAGATATTAAACAAGTCTTTTGTTCAGTTAGTAGTCGATAGAATTCTCTCTTGCGAAAACGCCATAGTCTATTAAGGTGATGGTGTTACCCTATTGACATTCTCAGGTTGCCTCGATAGTTGTTCAAGACCAACGGATATCATCGAGTCACTGCATATCAATTTTGAGGCCTCGAAACTCTGCCCCGAAGACACCTTTTAATCACACTCTGAGGGTTTGCTTTTTATATACCTCCCTACAAAAACTAGCAACTTTTAAGACATCTCCCAAATCAAGGCCGGCTTCTCGCTCCATTGTTCAATTCTGAACCTTGTCACAACAAGGAGTTCCAAGACTCCTCGTCGATAGGCAAATTAGGATCAAAATTGAAGTCGCCGATATTATTGTTCATCTGGTCGGTCCAAAAGGTTGTATCAGACCCTGCAAATAAAGCTGAGCTAGCTGACAATCCAAATTCAACCATCGACCCTTGTTCCCAATTGAAGTTTTCAGCAAGCAAGGGGTCGATAGAAGTCGTGGGTTCTGCGTTAGTCGAGGCCTCGAAGGAATTATCTTCCGGCTCCATGGGTCGCATGTTAAGTACTCGAGGATGTTGGCCTGTTGTCTGATCTATGCTGGATTCTTCAATCCACCGCTGACGAATTTGATTCATCTTCTGAAAACAAAGGTTGAGGATTTTGAGACCAGAGTTCGCCATGGAATTTTGTTGACTTAAGATCAAAATTCTACTCATGGCCTGTCGGAGTACATGATAACCCTTCTGTAAAAGAGCTTGGTCAAGCTCTGGGTGCTCGATTATAATAGCTGACAAGAAAATACTAGCATCGATCGTGTAAAATGACAAGGAGTAATTTTTGTGTAGATGTTTGCCTGCACTCTCGAAGATCCGCTGGTGTGATTCCAAACCATCGAAGGCAGCTTTAATGGCAGCTTCACGGCTCTCAACATGTTCGACAATATGTGACCTATGTAAGACCATCAGAAATGAAGCTAGCTTACACACGATAATCTCTCTTTTCGCTGCCAGAGAGGGAATGCGTGTATCCCATGAAGTATCTGGATTCTCAGGACGGAGAACAGGAGACAAGGTATCGAGCAAAGAGATAGCCTGGTCATGAAGCAACCTAACCATGTTGTAGTCTTTGAAATAACGTTTATTGGCACCGATAGACATCATCTCATGCATCTTGTGCGAAAGGGAGTAACCGAACAGCTGTAATGAATAGGAGGACGGCTTTTCATTTCCAACTGTAGTAGCTGGTACTGTCTTGGAAGGATTCTCTGGGATATCGCAGTCTATTGGTGTCCGTATGGTGCAGTCACTAGTATGTATTGTGCGTGGCCGGCCGAGCATCAATGACATATGGCTATAAGGATTAGCTTTGTAGTGGAACACCTGGCCAGTTTCAGCTCACCTGTCCCATATAAACAAGGTAACCCAGAGCCGTCGCTTGTATTCATCATACCAAACTCTCGTCAGGGTCTCTTCGATATTGTCCTCTGGCGCTTGGCGAACTGTACATTGAAGATGCAGCCCGAAGCCTTGAGCTTGCCTAAGCACGGGTATTAGCCAATTGCAACTACTATGCCGAGAAAATGGAACTAGCCTTATTGAATCACCTAGAGCATACCAGGCTTCCGTTCCTCGACTAAAGTTCTTAAACCAGAGCGATTTTAATAAATCGTTCTGGATAGCAGTCATAGCTGGATTACACCGTCCAAGTGTGGCCATAATATCTGTTCCCAGGGCATTCCACTCCTTCGAACGGGCATCACATGTAGCTCGATCATCCAAACCCAGCAATTTTGCGCTAGTTGTATTTGGAGGAAGGTATTGTAGTGTAATAGCAAGAACCAGGAACAGTTGGGCGGGGAAATATTGCTGATCGAGTGACTGGCTCTCAAGATCTCCGATGGAGAAATCGGTCAAGTTTTTTGTCAGCAAAAGCCAGTGAGAGTAAAGCTCATTGAAGTAGTACTCTTCAAGTATGAACATAGCATCATTAACGTCGGTGAAATATATTTTGACAAGCTCGTTTGTGATAGCATAAGACGGAAGTTGTTGTATACACATTTGAACTTTAACCTTGGCTGAAGGGGGAAGTGAAGATTGTGACTCGGAGTTTTGCCCGAAACTCTCAACTTGCAGTGACTATTTGATAATCAGAGAGAATTCACAGAGAGTAGACATTGTTTTACCTTCTGCAAGCGATTGTAGGCATTGCCGTCTTGTAATGAAAGATATCCTGCTTGCTCGCTCAACTCTAAGGGTTGCGAGCGTTGGTCGTCCACTGGACGGTATTGAGCATCAATATTCTGGGGTACCGGACCCATTGCAGTTCTTCCTCTGGTAGTTAAACTTTCTTCGTACCTATGAAATTAAGTAAGTGACAACTTTAAGAAGCCAATAAGAATGATTGAAATATCAGGGGGAAATGGGTAGCCATCAAACGTATGGAGAGCTTCCGCTTGTAAAGGCCGGTACGGCCGATACAATTCTTAATTTCGGCGGATAGAACGGGTTTGCACGTACCCTTCAGTATAAGAACAGAGGTCTGCAACATTTCTAGCTATACAGACATTGCATGGTCGTCCACGGTCGCACTAAGTGACTGTCAGTGTTCTCTGTTTGATGAAAGGATCGTTAAGAGATTAATAGAATAGGAGTTGTTTGATGGAATAATGAGGACCTTCTGTTTCCGCCGATAACATTCTCTGCAAGCCATGACAACACGTCGTCTCTTCTGAGGCACACGACCCTCCATGGCTATACTCTACAACAGAGAATGGGTCTAAGGAAAGCGAGTATGGAACGTTGCTGATAGATATTTTGCTTCAAAATAGCATAGGTACTTTCTGGTGAGTAACGTGGAATGAGGCTCAAGTTCATGCTAACTAAATATTAGCAGAAAAAATGAGGGGTTTACTCAGCATTGGCATTATGCTACCTAGGAGTTTGCGGAGTTAAGCCGAAACGGGGAACGCCCAAGGACTGGAGAGTATATCTTATTTCAATGTCTCATCATTAATGTTTTCTGCCTTCCTCTAAGCGATACGTACCTGTCTTCATTTAAAGAATGCTTTTAGCTCTTGGTTATATCTAGCTAACGTTAAACATTGGATGGCAGAGTCATGTGACAGCGTATCAAAGTGCTCGTCATTCAACTAGTCCTAGAATTATTTCAGTTCAGCCCACTCACTTCATATTATAATTGATCTCTCATGCCCTGGCGCATCTCCTTCCACTGCAAATCCTTATCTAACAATCCCAAACACTCATCCCACAGTTCTCTCATAAATGCGGCATGCTTCTTATTCCTCGGCGTAATTTTGGCTGGGAATGGTTGCGGACAGACTACTACGTCCTGGGTGAAGTTCCCTGGGTCAGGCAAGATCTCTCTCCCATTTTCGTCTGTAGTAGGTTCGACAGTAAAACCCCAAAGAACCCTTATCATGGCCAAGAATAGCGACCTCTCAGCAATATGCATACCTACACAGATTTGATGGCCAGTCCTAAAGGAATAATGATCTCGCTGCGAGACGTCTGGGTTAGTGGCAGCTTCTCTAGCTCTTTGGAAATCGTTGGCACAGCGGGAGGGGCTGAAAACTTCGGGTCGATTCATGGCCCAGGTATTGTGGATAACACTGACGCCTGTCGGAATGAGGTAGCTTTCGTACCAGTCAGCTTTGACTGCTGCGTGAGGAATAGATAGGATGACAGTAGGCACCCAGCACAAGGTCTCTTCTATACAACCACGGATGTATTGGAGGTTCATCTCGTCTTCCATTGTTGGAAGACGATCGGGACCGATGACACGATCGAGCAACTCTTGGGCAACTTTCTGCACGTTGGGATAGAGAACTAAGGCTTGGATGAAGGTGATTAGTTCCGACGTAGTAGCATCTGACCCAGCTTTGAGAAAAGTGCCGCTTATTATAGAACTGGCTTCTCAACTGTTCGAATGAAGTTCCATAGGGAAGTTGATAATAGAGATATCAACGCTTCGAGAAAGTCTGCTCAATTCCATTATTTCGAATGGCTTATGAGCCAAGCAACATTGGAAGGCGCAAAATACAGTATAGTTCCTAATAAGCAGTTACGAGAAGACCTCCTACCTTCGCAGTACCAGCTTTGATAGCCCTTTTAACGTTCAGCCAATGCCCATACCATGATTTAATTCGCCGGCATCAAATTTCTTGCAACATCTGCGCATCGGCAACAAAAGGTCAGGCAGGAAGAACCTTAAGACCGAAAACAAGTTAATAAGAACAACAACGCCACTACCAGCAACTTCCGAGAAATTGTTGAAATTTCGAAATAGCCCCTGAAGTTTCGGGTCCTTGATAGAAATAGTGCAAAATCCAAAAACCATTTGCGTTGTCAACGAATTAGAGCAACTAAATATAAGGAAGTTGGAGTTCGATTATTTTTGAGATTGCGAGCCGGTTGAGAACCTGTAAGATATAGGGTTTAAAGGGTCAGTTTTAAACAGAAAATTCTCGCGAACCGTCGGATATGATTGTAATACTCATTTGGTTCATCCAGGAACCCTACAAGCATTTTCATATTTTCGAGATCTTGGTACGGAACGTAGGATTTGGCAGCCACAATGTTGAGAAAGTTATGCATCATTCTGCGGATCATTCTCTAGGTAGAACCATAGTCCTAAGAAATAGAACGTTAATCAAGGAATACTATGGGAGCAAATCGTAGTCCACCGCTGGCTAAATCCTGACCCACATACATTGACGGTCTGCCGGAGTACATTGCACTTTGCTTGTTGTGAAGCTCCCTCATAGAAAGGTCAGAGGAGAGAACTGTGACAGTTCTGGTTCCAAGTATGAGGGAATAGATAGGGCTGATTTGTTTGTTAGCGGAATGGGACCTGCCAAGTATAGGATTCATTAATACTGACCCATATCCCTCTGCCCATTTCCGAAATTGGAGATGGAGTGCTCAGTTGGGCATCTATTCATGTTGATTATCTTCACTAAAAGATATCAGAGGGTAGAGACAGGACACGTGCCTTACTTGACGAATATTACCCAGAATAGGGATCGTAGGAGGCCCAGGAAGAAGACCTTTTGGCCGACGGCCAATAGTAAAGAGCATTGGGAGGGTTACAGCACCCGAGCCTAAAGCGACCAAGTACATAGACGAGGATGACTACATTGATGCGCAATAATTTGATTTAGGTTTTCAATAGCAGAGAATATTAGGGTTGCAGAAATGGGTGCTACTGGGTAGATATAAATATAACTGTTGAGAGAAGAATGATAAGTGTCGGAAGCTTCCTCTCTTGAACTTGGTGAAAATATATCCTCTTCGTTAGAATATTGTTAGAATAATACATCTATATCATTCACGACGATCCAGGACATCTCCTGTGAAGTTCACAACCTGCTAGAGCAGTTGTGATCGGGATGCGGGGTAGGCAAGGCCAGAAGCTGCATCTGGGGACACAGTCCTCAGGTTTTAAATGCCATGAAATATCGCATCTGTGATTCTATCGTGATAAGATGAACATTGCAGAGTGGTAGCAACTCTATGCACACCGTCCACTTATTTCATCTCAAGTCCGCTTGGATCAAACCTTCTTATCTTCGTGCATGCTTGTGCCAAAAGCTAGTAGCGAGAATTGAGCTATCAGAAATATCCCATGGAAAGTCGAAAAACCACCAATCCCTTTCTCAACCTCACAGCACTGAAACTTTAGGCTATATTCCAGCTTGCAAGAGATATGACCGCTTCCTGATGGGTCGGGCCGCAAGCAGCATCATATGCAAACTAGCTGTGAGGAAAAGACAACAAGGAAATGATCATCGTGGAATATAGTTATGCATTGGAGATTTGGTTGCAACAGCAAGCAAGACCAATCGGGGACAGCCGCGCAAATGCAAGCAACCCCGTACAATATAAGGAACTGCTGGCTTCCCCCGGTATCTTGGCTTGTAATATCGATGTTGAATGAAGCCTTATGAATTCATAGGAAAGAGAGGTAGCTGACTGCAGCGGCTTCACGGTTAGAGGTGTACCATTATCTTTGTTTGGTGAAATCATGAGAAGAGATCAGCGTCGAAAATGCAGCCGTAGACTCTCGGAAATGTGGGGCTGCGGCTGATATTCCTTTCTGGGGGAGGGATTGCGCAATGTGTTGTAGAGGATTCAGATTCTGCATATCGCTATATAAGCATGTGAGATTGTGCATTATTGAGAGCAGAATGCGGATTCGAACCAGAGACTGCCTGCCTTCTCCTGTGAGCCACTAAGCCTTGTGAATACTAAGAACGTGAAGGTATAGATTTAGCGGCGAATGCATGTCTTGAAAAGCTGCAGAAGCTGGATTCGAGAATATACCTGTCAGTTTAGAGCCTTGTGAACCATGCCCATCTGAAGATGAAAATAGGCATCCAACAAAAACCCTACCACAGACCCTTATAATCATAGAGGCAAGTTTCCATTGCAACTCCTCGCTCAAGACACCGGACAAGCTTCATGATTCGACCAGGTGATACCTTATAGAGGAGTCGGATTCGAGTAAGGCTGCGTATCTTAAACCATCACCATGCTCAATATGTTCTCTCCCCTAAACAAGTACGGCCGCTCCCCATGATTTTACCACAATTAACGCGCATTCTTCTGCATTGAGGATGGTTGAGAGGTGAAGGGCAGTATGTTTCGAGCCTAGTTATTGACTATTTGATAACATAAAGTTAGCATGGATTTAATTCTATACGTGAAGGTCTCACCGGCTTACTCTTGTGGTGTTGTCGATGCTGCCATGCCGGGATAGTTCTCTCTCCTAACCTCAATCCTCAGATGGAGATAGGTTGCGGAATTCGTACGGTGATGTAACATGCATTACAGGTGATTAGGTATAGTGGTTAGTTTATTATTAGTTGGTGCATCATGCACTCAAAGCTGCATTTGAAGCTGCATTTCTGCTGTCCAAATGCCTAAAAGGAGCTTAGCCGAGTCACACCTTGCTAACGCGAGATACCATGGTTACGGGCTCCTTCTACTCGATTCCGAGTGCCAGGAGACACCTCCCTTCGTGGTGGGGTATTTGGTGGGTGTGTATGTTGAGTGTGTACTTATGTTGGTGGGGACATTCGGTAATTCGGGGGGGTTCGGAATCACCGCACAGACATTTGGCTACCCCACGAACGTTCCTAAAAAAAAGTACGAAGATCGGGTCGTGGCAAAAGTCAGCCACGAGCACTCTTAAGCAGCTTATGAAAATTGTGTTGTAGGGCGGTCCTACGGGCTTCTGCCCCCCGCCCCCCGGAAATAAGGAAGCCAAATAATTACAGGAGGTATACTCCGTATACCTATAGCCACAGGCTACATCCCCTATAACAACAGGCAATACGGTACTATTAATTTTTAAATAATACTCTATAATGCCTAACATTTTCTACCTCCACTATTTCTAACTGCTGTAGTTATAGGGTATGTATCCTGTAATTGTAGGCTATCTACCCCTAAGACAGATTCTAAAGTAGGTACGTTTTAAAACCTAAACGAGACGAGTCAAGCTTTGCCAAGCGTATATTTTGGACTGTCTCTCCGTGTAAAAAAACCTGGCGGATTTGTGCACGGGCCACAAGAGATGATTTACTAACTAAATAACTATTAGATACATCTTTGCTAAAATTTTGTGAGTATAGCCAGAGACATGTCGCACTAATACTATATAATTTTATTGAATTTTTATTGAATTTTATGGGGCGTTTGTGCATGTGTTTCCGTAGGGAGGAGTGTGCCTCATATCCGCCAGCTTTTTTATATGCGGAGAGAACTGTACTGTAAGATTACATTACAGGCACCGTGGTATGTGAAACTTTTTTTTACTAGTTATACAAAATATTGTAGAATCACTTGACGAATTTGGTTGTACTAATTAATTCACCTGTTGACTTATTACATCCTTTTGAGTTTTACTATCTACATATCTTATTAGATTGTGAATTGTGGCGTATCACTAATAATAAGCAGCTGACGCAGCTGAGGGTGTCACCCTTTGTTGATAATGTCTGTCATTGATGCATCACACAACACCATGCTTATACCTGAATCAATTCTCTTTGGGCCAACCTTTTGAGCACTAAGATGGATCAATCCGGAGTCACATCCGCGGGCAAGGGTATGCTTTCTGGAGCTTGCGACTCGTCCTCTGCAGCATTGTGATTCTGTCACTGACTCCTTTCAGCCTACATCCCTCAAGCCATTGAAGTCCTCAACGAGGCCTTCCAAGAAGATCCAGTCATAACATATTTGTTGAACTCCTTGTCACCAGAAGCTCGGGTAGCCTACCTTCCGGCTTACTTCCGTGCTCTCTTGACTGCTGCGACATTGAACAAGGCCAAGATCACAGAAATCAATGGCTGGAAATGCTGTGGTGTGTTGGTGCCTCCTGGAGAGAAAGTTGACAACCCTAGGACATGGCTTCAGTCAGGTTTGATTCCATTTCTGTGGAACATGGGGTTGAGAGGAGCTCGGGTATGTACAGTACCTGCCTCAAAGATGTGATTGGCTGCATCGCGTGCCTAACAATATTTGAAGAAAACCCTCTTGGAATACACCCCGATAAGTGATCGAGCTAAGGCCCAAGCTATGAATCCCGGAGAAAAATTCTACTATGTGTTCTTCATAGGCACAAGTACCGACAGTCGGAAGCAGGGTTGGTCTACCCCGTCCCTCCTTCACCCTCGACTATTTATTGACTTTGCTTTCTCTTCAAGGGCTTGCCTCAAAAATCATAAAGCATTATCAGGATATATCTTCTGCAGCGAATCTACCTTTGTGGCTTGAGGCAACTACAGCATATTCCAGGGATCTATATCTCAAGTTAGGCTTTGAGATTGTTCAAGAAATGGTTCTTGGTCCAGATACAACAGCTCCTAATGGCTTACCATTGAGAGGTGGTGGTGGTGTCAAGATATGGGGCATGATATGGAGATCGCCGTCCTGAAAGGCGTTGATGGCGTTAAGATATGAGATATGACATGAAGATCGTCTTGAAACTTTCCTTCCAGGGTAGAAAAGTTTGGCTATCCCTCAGCGATAGAGTTGTGGCGTTTTTAGCATAACTGTGGTTTGCCAATGTACCATCATCTGACGGCCCGAAATTCGGATGCAATGGGATCACGTTATTGCGGAAAGTGATAGATCTCCTGGTTATTCACGGACCTCAATTCGGTTCGGAATACTTGCCCGGACTTGGATGCATTTGCTTTTTGTGCCGCCAGCTGCGAGAGGACGTTGATTCGCACAGTGATACGAATACCTAGTTTATGCATGCGGACCACTTTTATGCATGCAAATCACCGGCACTGTTATACCTTGAAGTTTTCAACTTTTCTTGCCCCAATTCCTAGGGCTGCCTATTCTGGGCTAAGAGCTACTCTGACCTAGAAGGGAGAGCCAGCTAATCAAGAAGACTATGCTAAAGAGCTACTTCTAGACGAGCCTTACAATTTCGGCCAAAAGGGTGGCTTTTCTAGATGTGAAGCTACGTAAATAGTATACTGAAGCCCAAAGCGCCAGTCTAGTCTACTTAATTAGTAGTTTAGGGGACCGGCTTTTCTAGCTTATCTAACTTCTGATAAACTATCGTCAACGTTGGTAGCACCTTGTCTAACTTTCGAATTGCGAATAAGGTTTACCCATAACGTTATTAGCCACTAAGACTACTTTTATTTCCCTTACTCATATTCAAAAACTATATATCTCCCCCTAAAAAACGCCTCGAGACTCCCTGAGAATCCACCCATGTTGTAGCCCCCAAACCAGCTCGCTATTCAGTCCAAGTATTCTTTATTCGAAAATAATCTCGAGCTCTCTGTAGGCTATATACATTATTATAATGGGCTTCATTCTGGTTACACTATCGGCCGTACTGGCGTACACTGTATATGGCGTCGTGTACCGCCTCTACCTCTCTCCAATCGCCCATATCCCAGGCCCAAAGTTAGCAGCTCTCACTCGACTGTTAGTTACCCCCTTGGCTCCCCAATTAGGTTTATTCTAAGGGGTTTCTCTTCGCAATTCTGACCTTGCTTTTAGGTATGAGGCGTATTACGACCTTTATCTCGGTGGCCAATATACTTTCAAGATTATCGAGCTCCACAAAGAGTACGGTCCGATTATCAGAATCTCTCCATGGGAACTTCATATTTCCGACCCAGGTTTCTACGATACGATCTATGCGTCAAGTGCCCGCGGAAAGAAGAGGGACAAATATGACTGGTTTACCAAGAGCTTTGGACTTGATGGTAGCATTTTTGCTACACCGGAGCATGACTTGCATAAACTTAGAAGAGCTTCATTAAGTAAGTTCTCTTCTACCTTATTATACAAGTTCTTTATTAACACTAGTCGACCCGTACTTTTCAATGGCGAGCGTCAGGAGACTGCAACCTCTAATAGATGAGCGAGTGAGTGTACTGCTGCAGAGAATCCGAGGGTTAAGAGGCAGTGAAGAGGTTTTCCCAGCAAGTCTAGCGTATGCTGCTTTGACAAATGGTTCTCTCTCTCCTCCAATTCTCCTCTAAAATAAATGCTGAGAACGTACAGATATCGTAATGCAATATTGTTTTGCTCGGTGCGACCACCGTCTCGGTAAACATTAGAGCTCAGTTCCCTTTCGCAAATAGCTCACTAAACGATTATAGAAGCTATTGATTTCGACCCCTCATTTCGCGATGCATCATTCTTTGGAGTCACCACTGGCTCCTTAATGAAGCATACCCCCTGGCTCAACGAGGTTTTCAAATCGATCCCCGATTCGGTTGCCAAGTTTCTGCATCCTGCAATGGCAGAATTTGTTTTCCAACGTCGAGTAAGACTCTAAGAATCCTCTTCTTTGCTCGCATTTTGCTCTAATATAAATTAGTTTGTTAATAAGCAAATCAAAGAGATCACTGAAGGCACCAATGAAGAATACAAATCTGCCTCACACACTACAATCTTTCACTCTATCCTCACCAGCAAGCTACCAGCCTACGAGAAAAAAGTAACCCGCCTTTCAGCGGAGGCACATGTGCTCACAATGGCCGGCACACTGACTACCTCCTGGGTCCTAGAGGTAATAACCTACCACCTCCTCACTTCACCCAACATCCTCAAGAAGCTCAAGACCGAACTCCGCGAAGCAATTCCAGACTGCGATGTGAGCAACGTGCGATTACCTGTACTAGAGGCTTTGCCATATCTAAATGCCGTTATGAAGGAGGGCCTCAGGTTGTCCTATGGAGCTAGTTGTCGATTGGCGAGATTAGATCCCGATGAACCTATCCTCTTCACCGAGCACTCTCCTGGCAATTACGGAGAAGGGAAAACGTGGACAATACCCCCAGGAACTCCAGTCGGCATGACAAGCGTACAAATTCATCATAATGAGACCCTCTTCCCAAACTCAAAAGCTTTCATCCCAGAACGCTGGCTGAGTGACGATGGTAAAGTCAACCATGCTCTTGACAAGTACATGGTTTCCTTCACTAGCGGAACTCGACAGTGCTTGGGTATTAACTTGGCATATGCCGAGCTGTATTGTTCTCTAGGCGCACTTTGGAGGAGGTGGGGAAGTAAAGAGGTTAGGATGGAGGGTGATGAGGGAGTACTCGAGCTTTTTAAAACGGGAAGAGAGGATGTGGAGATTGTGGCTGATGCTTTTTTACCGATCGTTAAGAAGGGAAGTCAGGGGATTAGGCTTAGGGTTTTGGAGTGACAGGATTTCAGTTATACTAATCAAAGGGGCTATCTTTTTTCTTTCACACTAGTACTATGGGCCAACAGGCAACGCTTATTCTATTTTCTATACTACCTATTCTACAGCTTATGGAAGAGCAGGAATCTTACATATCATTTGGAAATCCGTGATTTAGCTCTTCAGCTTCCTGTTCCTATTAGTTAGTTAAAGCAGTTCTATTAGTCAATTACTCCATACTTCTACTCTAATCTTCCCAAACCTCTTTCCTCACCGTCAAATCCCGGCCCACCCCTCCAGAATTGAGCCTTTCCACATCATCATACTGTACAAAAAACTCCGTCTGTTTAATTATGCCAGTAATGCCTTCCCTCCCGCTTCCATTCCCACTCTTATTCCCATCCCCATCCCCACTCCCATTCCCGCTCCCACTCCCATTCCCGCTCCCACTCCCGCTCCCATTCCCACTCCCATTCCCACTCCCATTCCCATTCGCATTCGCATTCGCATTCCCACCTTTCAAGCTAATATTACTCCTCCCGGCCACCACCGACAAAATATGTTCTTTCGAAGACCTACCATCCCCAACGACAGGAATGGAACCTTCACTTTCACGCCTTAGATACTGATTCGGTTCAACTGAAGAAAGCTCATAATGCTTACTCAGAATCTTTCTTGGTAATCCTCCATAAGATTCCATCCGATAAGTAGTAATCGGTTTCTTAACAATCTTCGAAAAGAGAGGTCTCAAGAGAGGAATCGAGGCAGCAGCTATCACAATTGTATTCTCTACGTTTATCCAGAGGAAAAAAGGGACGGTGTTGAATGTATAATCTGATCTTTCTCCTAACGATTGGAGGAGGATTACTTTTACGACGGAGGCTGCGAAGGCGAAGATGCTCAAGCTCAGGAGACCTGCGAGTGCGAATTTGGTTTTCGAATCTATGTGCAGAGCGGGGAATATTAGAAGGGGGATGATAGTTAGCGCTAGATCGGTTGCTGAGTTACATGCTATTTTTGTATATTAGTAAAAATGATAGTTACTTATTGTGAAGAATGAATGGTTTTCCTACAGCCTTGAAAAAATCCAATGTACTCCTGTGCAAGAGGACTCCAACACTCGCTCGGATGATTTACAGGATCCCATAATGATCTCGGGTTTTTGCATTGTACAAAGATCGTAATTATCGTAACAAAATTAATGATAATTGTTTGTCCTGCGAGAAAAATGAGGACCCAGCGCCGTGGTTTTGTTATACCAAATAGCTTCCAGAGGAGTACCATGAATGATAATCTACCGAATGCTGAACTGGCTATTCCTAAACATAAAAGTAAGCATTTCTTTTCCTCTTCGATTTCTAATTCAAATTGGTGGATGAGTGAAAACTCACCTATTGGCTCATTTACGAACATGTAATATAGAGACTTTACCCTCTCTTCTGGTGTCAGGTAGAAGAAGTGTCTGCCGAATCCGTACTTATGTGCTCTTGTTACACACGCCGTCGCGCTGATTCCACATATCTACCCCCATTCTTCAGTTTCTTTGAAAATGATACAACAAATCGGGATATTACTGACCAGAGCTCCAACCATCAACGCATCACCCAGGCCTAATTGCCGTGTTATTTTGAACTGGACGTATAGTCGACCCGCGACGATTATTGTTGCAATCGCATATAAGACCCATGATATTGTAATAAATGTTGGAGCTATTCGTCATTGTAAGTTGACACTTCGTAGGGTAAAAGATATGTGCGAACCTCTGTCGATATCTGGGCCGTCTGGACGAGGTATTACAGTTGACATAGTATAGCAGAAAGTCTCATATTTGGACCTACCCTATCACTGTCACCAACCCATACAGAACCAAGATTCGGAGTATCGATAATATAACGTAGAGAAGTTTGTTGATCTACCACTGGCAGCACAATGCACAGAATACAGATGAAGAACAAACCTCGCCATTATTTCCCGTCATGACCTGGGGGAAAGGGCTAATAATAAGAATTAACAACGTCACTTGTATCCCCGCCACGCGAACTCACAGACTCGGACCATTCTAAGTTATGCTGTACAGCTAGTAAAAGCAGGTAGCTGACTCGACTGTTTTCAAGGGTTTTCGGGTAGAGATCGAAGGAAGGTTACGAATATACAGGGTTAGCGGGAACCTTTTTACAACCCCGCTAGAGTTTATTTGAACTTCTTTGATCTTTCATTGCTTGCCTTGTGAGAACTGAAATAAGGTTATAGAAAAGAGCTCTTTCATTGGTGAGGGATTCGTTTGGTATGACCGAGCGCAAGAGGTTGATACTTGTGATAGGGCCCCCAGAACACGAGTAGTTCAGTCCTGCACCTTTTCCCGGCATTGGCTTCTGATTTGAAACTAGTGGTTAAACCTAGATTTGAAGGAAAACGGCTATGCACTAATAGGAGTTTGCGACTCATTAATATGCTTCAGCAAGGACGACTAGAAGCCCATTGTGAACCCTAATTGTTCTGATGTCGAGTTAACTATCTTGGCTGTTTGGGCTTCTGGAGGCACCAGCTCCGTGAAAGGTTTACTTCGTACAGGCCCAAATAATCCTCATTTTTTTGTCTGAGCTTTACAGTACAAATTTGCGTGGGCGCACAGACAAAAAAATGGGGATTATTTGGGCATGTACGAAGTAGGCTGAAATTGATAAGAAACCACCACCTGTGCAAAAGCTCGCTTTGGATTTCTTAACAGTTGTATTCTTCATTCAGCGTTCACTCTGTAGAACAGTGTGAGAAAGTATCAGAAAAAGAAAGTGTTTAGAGGATCCCACGAGAAGATTTCATTTTCTTTGGAGAAGAGAACTAGAAATGCTAGATGGTTTAGGCAATACCTCGTAGCTTCGAAGCGAACGTTGTTGGATAATAATTGATACAAAATAATATTTCTAGCTAAAAAAAAAAGTCCGGGTGGCTTCAAATTGTGGAATCACCAAAGAGGTTTAGAAACCGTGTTCTTTGGGACTTAAATTGATAGGTCATTTTACCGCCATCAAACATTGGTGACACTTTCGAAGCCAAGAAAGTTGGAGAAATTCTTATTTGCGCCAAGAATTTGGATCAAAGCTTATTTCGTCACCAGCTTACGAAGTAGCACTCTATGGGTAATGCTGACAGTTCTTTCTGTCTTGTAGGATACCGCTGTACGAACATTATCTGGCTCGATCTCTAAAGCCGTGTCAGTGCGAGTTCTGATTAGCTCGGCCATCCAAATCAGCATACCTAGCCTACTAAACTGTTTTGATCACGGAGTTTTCTACTTCTTCGAGAACCCAAGACCTGTCACAGTACCAAATAACCTTATTGCATACACGTTCATCCTTCAAGTATCAACATCCTTGCCGTAAGGAATTTCGGAATCAATTTCTCCTGTTCGCTACAATTTCACCTAAGATCAGTTTCGGCTCCTGGTGATGAACCTCCTGCTGCAATGCACTAGCTATTTCTCCACAAACAGCTAAGGAACTCGGACCCCTTAGGTGAATTCTCCACTAATGGGGACGAGAAGAAAAGCCGCATAAGCAGCAGTATATAAAAATAGGCCTATTCTCCTCGAGTCCGTAAGAGGCCTAACCACTACTATAGACCAAGCGGTGAAGCAGAACTATCACTCTGACTCGAAGTTTTTATTAAGAGCTGTAGTCAGCTATCCAAGGCAATAAATGATGAGGATTGTTCTCCAACCCGGAATAAAGCACTTGGAAGATATATTCTAAGTCAGGACTAGATGTAAGAGCAGTGTGATGATTTGCATTAGGTACTGAAGGATCTGGAATTCTTCGATCAATCTGCGATATAGATTGTGCGCCTACGGTTGGAAAACTTTTCAATATGGCAAGTGCGCTGCATAAATGCATCTGAACTCTATTGTCATGTTCGAGAAGAACTTTGATGAAGATAATGCTCCCCAGACTAGCAAAGCTCCCAATTCCGGTACGAGTTACACAGCCGATTGTTGAGTTTCTGGATCACTAGGTTATATTGCTTTATCGGTTATTCAATTACTGATTCAGTTTGATATAGAGCATCTTTAATATCGACTCCTGCTCAGAGCACCAATGGCCAGCGTAGCAAGCTGAATGCATGGCTTAGTGTAAGCCGCCTGCATAACAATTCTCTCTCATAATTCCAATTCGAAATAAAGTGAGAATTCTTTGGTACTAATGATTTTAAAGTATTCAAAATATAGTCCTTCAAAACCATGTCGGGGAATAATGTTATATGGTTTAGGGCAAATCCATGTGCGATCGGATTGGCACTCTCTAACGCAGTCTCGCTGTGGTATAACGCGACTCAGAGGAGTAAAAGAGAGTAAATCTCATTTTTGACCAGTATCCACGCATTATGGGTTTGGCCTCGTCACATTTCTTGCGTCTGATTCTAGGAATGCATAGGCACACAGTGCTACTATATATAGTTACAATTCAAAATCTAACACATACTTCTATGTCGAACAACCTGTTTTGGTTTTAGGAACTCCCATAGCACCCCAGGAAGCTATGGACTGAGAATGTTTGAGGATAGATGTTCAGTCATTGTACAGCGAGAAAGAAGATAATGATTATGCTAAAAGTGATGAAACCGGATTTGAGTTGCTGCAGCGTAAGTTGAGACGGCACTAACCTGTTCCATCCTGCAATCATTCTTTCCATGTAATCTGGCCTCTTGCCCCTTTCACTAGGTAGTCCCAAATTCACCAATCCAAGGTCCAAAAATGATGGGCTGGATGCTCAATCACTACTTAAATGATACGCTGGATCTAATAAAATGTGTCCAAAGAGCCGACACACGCATGCGCGCCTGTAAAGGCATAGTTATTAATGGATATAATCATACCAAATTTTTGGTCTAGGACTACAAAGTATTTTAGTCTTCGTTTGCCCTCTCTTACATTTATCTCACAAATAAAGTAAAGCATTATTTAAAACCCCATTCGTAATGTCGTCTATTACACCATTTATGGCCGTCATTCCTGACGATAAACTAAAGCGCTTGAAGCAGAAGCTTACCTTGTTAGACTTTCTAGACGAAGTTGTCGATCCTGAAGAGCCATGGTCTCGTGGATCGTCCTTATCCGATGTCAAACGACTTGCTCATTATTGAGAACGTGGATTCAACTGGAGAAACGCAGAGGCAAAGCTGAATAAGTTTCATCAATACATCGCTAAGATTGAGGTTGGAGGCTTCAATACGTACGATGTCCACTTTGTTCACCAGCCAAGCACCGTCTCAAATGCTGTCCCTCTTTTATTTATTCATGGCTGGGGAGCTATATTGAAGTCAGTAGTGCCCTACCACACTTGGTCAAAGGAGTGAAAGATTTCCCTGAATTTGATGTCATTGCACAAAGATTGATAGACTTTGGGTTTTCTGCGAGCAAGAAGGTAAGCCTTGAGTCAAAATGAACTTTTGACGAAGCTCACAACAGCATAGAAAGGGTTCAACATCGACAAACATGCTGAAGCATGCCATAATCTGATGCGGGCTTTGGGCCACACGAATATGGTAAGTCGAGATCGACTCCTGGAGAAAGCACCTCATGTGATCTTACTACTATTTGTTCAAGGAGGAGACTTCAACTACCTTATTGCTCGGTTCCTAGCCTTGAAGTACGGACCCAAGCTCCGCAAAGCAAATCACATGAATGAGCCGCACCTTCTGAACCAACTGACAGGTATCATACAGAACTTCACGTCAAGGCTAAAGCTACTCCTTTGAGTGATACCACAATAGCTACCCTTGGAAGTAACAAATGGTTCTCCAAAAAAGGTAACAGTTTCTATCAACAACAATTTACAAAACCTCAGACCATTAGCTATAATATGACGAATAGTCCAGTCGGCTAACTATCATGGATCTACGAAAAGCTACACGACTGGGCCGACAAATATAACTAGACTAATGATGAGATATTGACCTGAATGAGTATCTGCTACTTTGAAAATTAGGCCCAGCAGCACCAGATTCTATATTATATAGCAATGGGCATAGGCAACCAGCAGCGTTACTGCGGCACAGGTTTATGTAGACGCCCCCCTTAGCATTGCAAGATTTCCGAAGAAGTTGATTCTCCTACCAAAACTGTGGAATCATACCCCGGGTCCGATTGTATTTGAGAGCGAGCATGAAAGTGGTGGATATTTCGTTACCTGGGAGCGCCCGGATGCTATTGTTAAGGATCTACATAGTATGTTTGGTAAAGGTGGTGGAGCACATAGCTGTATGAGTGGCAAGTATGGATATGAAATTCAGTTGTAATATTTTATAACGATGCCATCTGTCCCAGGGTTGGGTTTGTTGGAAGAGGGATTTCTTTTCGTACATGAGATTGGTGATATTAAGTGATGAGACTGTATACGGGTAGATTGGAATGGCTGTTTTTGTTTTCCATCAGGCATAGGTTTAATTTCCATATATCCACTCCCTTATTCAATCATATACATGACCTAAGGTGGTGCATGGTAGTACTTCCTATCAAGTTAAAAATTCACGTTCTGAATGATTCCGAGGAGAGGGAGAAGTAAGCTAGCTCAATTGGATGAAATTCGACCTACTGCGACACCCAAACATGTCAGAGTGTTTTTATTGACCGCAACGGTCTAATATATGGGTGGAGCGGAATGAATTGAATTGCTCTGATTCTTCAAAAAGAGAGCAGAGTGAGTAGCCATATATCTATAATCTAAATACATGGGAAAGCTACTGAATTCCATAGTAAATGATAGGTTTGTTATGATCCACTATTAATCAAAATGAGGTACCATCCAGCTGTGGTTTGTGGCGGCTTATTCCAATAATAATACGCCAGCTAATGGCAGAAGAAATAAAGATATATTGATTGATTATGCCCAATACACGTGATTTGGGTCAACAGTTTTTTTATTAAAAGCAATCAAAGAGCCAGACTTCAAGACCTGTCCGACTGGTCTTGAAGTCTGGCTACAACGCCCCATAACACGTGATCCCCCTGAACAAAGCTCGCTTAAACTGTAACTGGTAGACCTGCCAAGTGGGTGCTTGCAGAAAATCTGTTTGCAAGAGATAAAGAGAAGAAAGAAATTCTGAGATTAGTGGTAAAACTAGATGTATGGGAGCAAGTCTTCAAAGCTTCTATGACGTCGTTTATCTAAGAGTAGATATATACTCTCAAATTACCTCTCCGAACACACTTCCTCTCGATCTGTGGTCACATCCAGCAGTTCATAAGCACTGCAAGGGCTTCCTGGTCAGAGTCAGAGCTTGAAACTTGAGTAATTCTTCTGGTGAGTCTTCTTACGGTTTGATATTTAGCCAACGGAGATACTAATCATCCTTGCTAAGAAATCAGGTTTTCGGTTGACCCATTGAGACTTCAACCACTGGCGAGGATGCCTCGTCGTAAAAACAAACCTCAACGTAATATCGTTCATGATTTCAATCAATATTTCGGCAACAATAGCGGACTAGACAATTGGCAACGTCTCTGCCGTGACCTCGATCTTGACGATGAACTGCCTTCTATCACACAATGCAGAAAGGTAAGCTACTATTAAAACCACTTTACAGCTTGTGGTGACCATTTTTTGCATTTTTCTCAATAGGCACTTCGTCGAGTTTGGGTGAATATCTATGATTTCCTCGATGCGGTTTCGGCAGGCACAACGGTCCCGCGGTTTCCTAACGAGCAAGCCTTGTCGCAGTACACATTGAAAACTCGCAGGATATACCCTAAGAAGAAGGCCAAGGAGGGTGGTCCTGCACGAGCACTACTAGCACATATTTTCTGATGTTAGAACTTGGAGCTGGAATGGTCTTTTGATAAGGAAGTGGTTTAGGAAACGGTTTAGGGAAAGTGATTGGTTGGAAATGGGATTGTGCTCGCTTGGCAAAATTCCTCCCACCTCGATATTGCGTACCTTCGTACCATACGGGCGGCCTTTTAAATTAGCCCTTTGGGTTTTTTAACTATGGGAGATTTTTCTTGGACTACAGTGTATTTAGATTGCCTTGTGAGATGTTTCATTCCAAAGAATTGGAAGAGTATTCCAGCTCGAGAATTCCCCTGTTTTTTTTAAAATGGGTCGCATTCGCTTATGATATATCTCCCGACTCCCAACACTAAAATTTAGGAGATAATCTTAGATTGTTTACTAGTATGAAAAAGCTCTATACTTCCTGTAATATAGCCTGGTTTTTGTGTAGTATACTGGGTGCAATGATTGACAAATGGGCGGAAGGTAACGGGCTACTGCATAGCAGTACGGCTGCTATCAATAGTTAGTTGTCGCTAATGTAATCATGAGCCTTTCACAAAAAGAATTGATTTCCAGTTCTCGAACATATCTTACTGTTCTAATAGCAACGTAATATAAAATACTATCTCAAATCCAAATCCAAATAATTAGTTGTATCTAATTAATCCTAAGCTTAACAGCCAGTAACAGGTGAACAGCAAGAGAAAGCAACCAAGTTTGGATTAGCAGCATAAGCAGAAATCAAAAGCTCAACAGCGCTGTAAGTAGCAAGTCCTGCGGTAGCCAAACTGCACAAGCAGAACAAAACATTAAAAGTGTTCAGTTTCCAACTCTTTTTATATCCGCGGATCCACCTCTTTATACCTGAATCGTGTCGAGTTAATCTCCCGGTATCTGGGTCAAAGCTTTCGCTTTCGAGGATTGCTTCCTTTTGGATGTTAAAGCCTACCATTAGGCATCTTTGTATTGTTAGTATAGGTAATCAACATCAGAATTGAAAAGAATTCGGAACGGAAGATTGGAATTTATGTTAGGGATAACGTACGCTGGAAATGTATATGAGAACTGCACCATACAGACAGCAGCCAGTAATGCAGAGAGATTACTGATTTGTGGGATAGAAGCTCCAATAACAAAAGCAATAACCCAAAAAATAGGCACAAGACCAACCCAAATAAGCTTTCCACGTTTAGTCTCCAAAGGAGGAAAACCAAATAACTCAACACCAATATTCTGATATAAGACCTTAACGCAAACATTAGAGTATAAAAGAATAACAATAAGTCCAGATCCAAGAGTAATAGCATTAGTAATAGTCTGCCAAACATAGACTGAAATCCCTTGATTCGCAGGATTTATAGCGAATTGTCCTTGTTGGGAATATACGAATATGCCGAAGAGGAGATAAACGCATAAGATGAAGAATTGCGCGAAGAGCATTCCTTTCCAGAAATCGTAGGGTTGTCGCATCTCGGCCAAGAATTCGATGAAAAGCATGGCTCCAGCGTATGCGAATGCTGCTTGCATAAATCCTACTACTTGGCCTTTGTATCCAATGTATGATGATGTGTCTGCACTAGTTATTACTGGTCCTTCTGGGACGCCATTATTGGCTAGTGCTGCTACGTAGTTTGGTTTACTGTGTGAGACTACCGCCATTGTTGTGATAATAATGAATATGTTTAGCCTAATAAATCAATCAGCCTGAATACGAAACCGATTTTTCGGTAGGAGATCTTTTGTTGGTGTTAACTTACCAAATAGAAATATGTGCAAGCCAGCCAAGTTTTCTGAGAGTTCGAATCTGTCCTAAGATTGCTCCAGCAATAGCCCAGACTAACACAAATTTGTTAGGAAAAGGTAATTTTGCAAGGGAGAGAATAAATACCAAGAGTGCAAATAATGTAACACAAACGTCCAGAAACCATCTGAGATAATGCCTGTCCATTTCCAATCATGATGATAGCAACAAGGACGAATAGCTGAATCACTTGAAGAACATTAACAGTATACCGTGCGAAGGGACCATAGACTCGAAATGCCAAATCACCGTAATTCTTCAAGGGATATCGATGTGAATCCAAAGCTAGAAACATCCGCCAGAGAAGGTATCCGCCACTTTGATACAAGTTAGTTTTTTGATTTTGGTAACTAGTAATTTGTAAGTTTGGAATAGAACTTACAATCCAGCAAAACCTCCGAGGACGATATAGAGAGTTGCACCTGGGCCGTAACCTAGTTGTGCTATAGCCCATGGGGCGGATAGTGGACCTAAGATATCTGTTGTAATGAGATAAAATACTGCTCCCCAGGTTGCGTTTCTTGCCGCACGACTTGCTTGTATCCACTCCTCAGATGTGACGATTGGCAGCTTTGTACTTAATGGCGGCTCGTTCGATGATGATGTCGTTTTTAGTAATGTCTTGTTCTTACTCAAATTGCTGAGATTCTCGATCGTATCTTTCTGTGGTGCCATGTCAACAAGACTAACTTGTACCACGCCTCCATCACCAGATTCATTCTGTAATTGAAGATTTTGACCTTCTTGTTGGATCACTTCTGAGTCTGATCCCATGGATTCCTCTTGGCGAGTAAGGGCAGCGTAATAGAGATACTCTTCGAAGGTGACTGAAGGGTCATGTTGCTTGGGTACCGATGACACTATCGTGCCGTTGGAAGCATCGTCTTGGTTTCCGATTTGTGGATCAAGGCCATTGATGACCTCTACTGAAGCTTTGCTCTCTCTGCCGAACATGATTCTGTTTTCGAGTGTCGCTCTTTTACTTATCAACCTATCGGCGACCGATGAGGACGTACAGGGAACTGGATAACACGATGGCAATTGAGAGGAGAAATGCTGCAGTCTTATATCAAACTATACCAGTAGGTATGGGATGTATCTAGCTTGCAGGATCAAAAATCGACATCCAATCAATTGCTCTACTAAGTACAGATAGAACTCGCCTCGCTTGCAACTACAAGCTTTACACTGCGGAATATTTAATGAAGGCACACTTGCTGAGTTCTAATTCCTCCCCGACAAGATAGGACAATAAAAACAACGATAACCGCGTTTACTTCAGATTGTTCCCAGATTGAAGTCCAACTTGAATCCAATGAGTCGCGTGATTGTTAATTTACGAAATCTTGATAGATAAGCGCGTCAAGATTGGCTCCAACGAATTAGGACCATAGATTATTCCTTGTCTGACCTGCATCGCTTCTGCTGCAGCTGTACTCTCCCACTTTTGTAACATGCCGGGATCACGGGGGCTTTAGCCCAGACTAATAGTACATCCAAATGCTTCTCTGCCATGGCTTTCATCCAATCAATGGTGACATCTCCTTCTTCCATTCCTATCACCAAAGCTCGTTCACTTCGGATCTGCCAGACATCTTCCATAAATCCACAAACAAAGACTACAACTTGTTACCCCAGAACGTTATGTTAAATCAAACTATCTTCTTCCTGATATACCTCAATTGCACCTATAAAATTTGGCTAAAGTGTGGCATGGCCACCACCTAAACTTTCGTAGCTGTCGACGTCGTGTAGAAGAGTTGACGCTTCATTGACCAGGTCTCTAGGATGGGGCCTAGTATAGTCCCATGGAAATAAATATAGGCTCTAGTATAAAATATACAATGATGGCGTTATCAAATTACAATTCAAGCTGTATAATTGACATGCCGTTTCAGTAGTATAGCATCGCAACAAATCATCGTATGGCTTATTAATGTCTTATTAAAAGTTTTCTCCTGAGTGAATACACTCGTTTATCTGTTTGGCAAGTGAAGTAATTGCGGCGACACAATTCATCGGCTGTGGCATTGCTGCTGCAGTGAATCCAAAACCACCCCCAAAAGATATGGAGTTAATGAATAGTTGGTAAAAAGAGGGTTGTGCGGGAGCTCTATAAGACGTCGCGCTTCTCATGCTTAGCAGATAGAGACTTGAGCTGCGACCCATGAGGCATCAGAATCTAACCAGGGTCGGGTTTCAATTTGATACTTCCGTGAAGTTCTGAGCGTCGAGAAGGGTAAGAAGGGTAGAAACTTCTTGGGGTTTCAAAATGTAATGTCCTTTCCCAGTCAGGTTCAAAGGTCTTCTAAGCTCTCGTATAGGAAATCCTTTCAGCCGCTCTCACCAGACCGTAAAATCCGACGTTGTCCAGGTTGGTAGGAGAGTTTGTGACGATGATCGCTTTCTACCCGTACAAGTACAGGAGCGTATGAACATTCCACGCCAAATTTCGTGCATTGACTGCATCCTAGAAACACTTTATCGTACTAGTGATATCAGTCTTGATGTATGGTTAATCAATGTCTTCTGTTTCTTCTCTATGCCTTAACTTTAGGTTCTCGACATCGCCAACAGCCCTAACATAATGCCCCGTTATGTCAAGTCTCAGAGAGCAGGGAAGCGGGGCAGTGCCTTGCAGTGAATGATTTTGCTAGTTGAGCTTTTCCAGTCGAACTTTCTACATCGTATAGTACAAGCAGAAGTCGTACCCTAATGCCGTTATACCACGGCTAAGGACATTCAATAACTGAGTACCTCGAGGCTAAAGATTACTTTTTTTTCTTCTTGTTCCGTTTTAGTCTCCGGAGAGTAGATGCTGCATATGGGAATCCTCTTTTGACCACTTGTGTAAACCAATCATAGTTTCGTAGCTGAGTTTCCTAAGGCTACTGTTCTACTCTGTTTCTAGTCTAAAAGCTCCGACCTCAATTTTCGCCTTTATAGACCTGGCGGAATGACATTCTACCAAGGTATTACAAGCCAGATCATGTGCGCAGAATATCCAGGCTATATCGGCGGTTTCATCACTATGGACGGCGATCCCAATGCCGGAGCAATCTATGTAGTCACGGATCATCATATAGTTTCGGAAAGCCATCAAGAGATTCCTTGGAAGAACTTCGAAGACTCCGACTTATTTTCAAAAGATATTAAGGGTTTGGGGCAAAAAACAGCCGGTAGGAGAAGAAGTATTGCTAATATTTGAACCCTCCTAGATTCTCTAGACCCTCCTCCAAATAGTGTATTTAGCGTTTTATTTCTCTTCCCACTCCATCAAACTTCGATATCGCTAACTCTTTAACAGACACCACGGCGAGAATCGTGAGTCGTATATCAAAGATTTCTTCAATCAACTTCAACAACAAAAGCGTTACGAACAAGTTCGCGATTATGATGGTGAAACCCGCCTGCTTTAGTCGATCCTTGAGAGAGTTCGGCGATACGATAATTTTGGACAGCAATATTTTGATAGCGAGTCACTTCGGGACAGTCAGACTGCCACTTCTTATCGTGCACAGACTAGAGGGGAAAATTACTGCAGTAATTCTTATATAATAAAAGAGGGGTTATACTTAACCCTATAGTCTGTAGAGAAATAAGCATTATATGGTATTATAGTATAGCGAAAGCATCAAATTTAATTATATATGCTAAAATAGATTACTAATTATTTTCTACTAGCAGCAAAAAATTACTTGAATTTGCACCTGAAATTTAACGTACAATCGAGTAGAAATACATACTTGGTACTCGGCTAAGTTTTCGATATCGCTCGCTATGCGTATACCACTTCCATTTCTCCCCCACTTTTCTGTCTGCACTTACATCCTATCCTATCCGTACTTGGTAGTTCACAACGACCTTTTCCTTGCTTCACGTATCGCCAACTTCCTACTCCCTGTTTCTTCTGTATCTCCTTGAAGCTGCTAGACCACTGGTTTCATTACGTGATACAAAAGGAGGTGGATTTCGAGATGTCTTCGGCACGGCGCAAGCGTAATAGCACGAAACGGACTACCACTGGATGTTTATGCTGTCGACTCCGCCATAAGAAATGCGACGAGACAACACCCACCTGCATTGCGTGTGGCCGGAACGGTCTAATTTGTTCCTGGCCTGCGGGCAGTGCCGATAGTAATAAGAAATCATCCGAGTCCGGCTGGAGACAAAGACTGCTCTCAGGTGTTACCAATGTGGGCCAGAAGGTACAGTCTAAAACTCATAGTTCGGCAGTGGCAGGTATGGAACTTCAACATAAGCATTCTCGTTACAGTTCAGGCAGAAATTACAAACTACCGACAGCTCAGTTAAATGCCCCCGTGCCAGGCGGACGTTTCTTAAGAGACTCTAAATCTCGTATCCTTTTTGAGCATTACTCTATCAAGACAGCTGGTTTACTTTCTGGAAATTTAAGCGGGGAAAATCCTTTTATTACCCACGTATTACCGTCAGCACATTCCGACAATCTCATCATGCAGACAGTACTTGCCTTGAGCGGGGCACATCTCTACCATAAGCAGTCGAATATAGAGATATTTTCCGCAACTTGGTCACATTATGCCCAAGCGTTACAAGGACTCAAATATGCGTTGACTAGTAACAGTAGAGGCGAACAGGTGGATGCCATTCGCTTACTATTGGTGACATTGCTACTGTGTCATATAGAGGTCAGTTGTATCATTCCAGTAAAAAGGGCTGTCACTCAAAGATATTTATTGATATATGAAATACAACAGAGCGTTTCGGGCAACTTCCATGGCGCAGTCTTTCATCATCTCCGTGCTAGTCGTCAATTTGCACTCATATTACTCTCCGAAATCGAGAACCAGAAGGATCAGGAAATTTGCGGCTTCCTACTTGAACTATACATTTACCTTGCCTCAGTCAGCAATATCACACTTAGTGCTGGACCAAATAAACGTACTGTCGCTTTTGACACGTCACTTTTTTCTGTCTCCAGCTGGAAAGAATGCAAAACATTCGGCACCATGTTCGGCTGCGCATTCGATCTTTTCAAGCTCATTCCTCAGGTCAGCCAATTCGGACAGCAACGCCTGGTAGAGATCGAGCAAGGAGAGTGTTCTACCGACAGCATCGCTCAATATAAATCCCTGGAAGAGCAAGTTTGTAATTGGCAACCCCCAGAGCATAGTATCCAAAAGGCGGAATCTATATCGGCACTCATCACTGCAGCTCGGATCTACCAACAAGCATTATTAATATTCCTCCACGCTAGCTTCTATGGCTCTGATGTTATGGCTCCAGATCTTAGGAGACAAATCTCGCAGATCCTTGACACGCTTCAGGCACTCATGTCTTTCCTACTCACTCAATCACCCGCTTCACCTTTGCTAACTACAATGCTCTGGCCAAGTATAATAATGGGCTCGTGCCTTGAGGCCCCTGAACAACAGGATTCCCTTCGGCGGAGTTTACTGTTTTCACATTATGATATGAAGATTACTTTGCGGGTTGCGCAGGTGTTGGATTGGCTGTGGGGGGACGATGGTGATTTTGCTTATGGTCCTTATGGTTTGGAGATGATAATGAGGAAATACGGTGTCAATTTATGTATGGCATAATTGAATGATTATAAATTGATGAATGTGTAATTATAAGCGTTATTGGGGTAACCTACTCTATTTGAGTTCCTGGTTTATTTGGATCACTTAGTTGATTTAGGTAACTCACTTTGAGTAGCTCACTTGATTTAATTTAGTCATATAATTCAAGTGGGTTGAGATATCCAAGCTATGCATGTTGCTCAAATGAAAGAATGGCCTTATGGTCTGATTTCCCTGTTCATTTTTGGACGCACAGGGATGCTCCACAGTAACATGGCAAGGGCTTCGTTGTACTGGACACTATTCAGTTTCTACAAGATGACAGAAACCCTAGTTCTGCTCACAAACAAATTTATACTCGCTTTCCAGGGACTATTCAACGAGGCTGTTGAGTATCACAGATAAGCGCGTTGGAGACCGTCTGAAGTTGAGGTAAATACGAAGGTATAATAATAAGCGAGGCTCTGGAAGGAAATCGAAAATCGCACAGCAAACTACTAGGACTTATGTTGGATCGCTCTCTGCGTCTCGCATTTCCAATATGCTTTCAAATCGCTATTGACAATTGTAAATGTTCCGAACCCGTTTACGAATGCGAGGGGGTATGTATATAAATCTCTATTTGTATAAGATAATAGCGATTGGCTGATGCATTTGATTGATAGAATTTTGACGCGCTTATCTTTTAGGACTCAGCACGATAAGCGCGTAAATTCTAAATACAGACCTCCGTAAGATTATTACTATTACAATACCATGCATGTGTCGCTTCAATAATATCACGTACATCCCAGCATTCATAGAAGATATAAACACTTTCCATTACCATAAAGACTCTCCTCAAATTCTATTCTATTTTATTTCTCTATCCAAAATCCTCGGCTTTTCAAAACATGGCTAACCTAACAAAACCCATTTCTCTGTACGATCCATCGGGTTTATACGACTCTCGGCCGTCATTCTCCCATGCATCCAGTATTGAGGCTCCCGTACGATTAGTCTACACAGCAGGTCAAACCGGCGAAGACACAGATGGCAAAGTTGCTCCCGGTGGATTTGAAAATCAGACTCGACTTGCTCTACAGAATGTCAAGACTGCTCTAGCAGCTGCTGGAGCATCAGTTAGAGATATCACGAAGTTGACATTCTACATCGTCAATTGGGCCGAGAACAAAGATCAATTTGGTGGTCCACTGATGGAATTCTTAACCGATAGTCAAGGCGTATACCGCCCTCCATCGACATTGATCTCAGTCGCTGGGCTCGTCAAACCAGAGTTACTTGTTGAGATTGAAGCTGTTGCAGCTGTCCCCATTATTAGCCAGGAGACCAGTGTGGATGTCATTGTTGTGGGTGCAGGTCTGAGTGGCTTACAAGCTGCCACAAGCATCCAAGAAGCCGGACTCAGTTGTATCGTGCTCGAAGCTAGGGATCGTGTTGGTGGGAAAACATTATCCATCGAACTTAACGGTGGTAATGGAGTTGTAGATGCAGGTGCTGCATGGCTTAACGAGACTACACAGCCCAGAATCTATGCTCTTGCCAAGAAATATGGGTTGGAGACTGTCACTCAACGGACTTCTGGCCATTCGATCATGCAAAACCTGGCTGGAGACTTTGCAAGATACAATTCGAAAAATGGGGAAACACCATCAATTGTCAGTTTCATCATCTATCTCTCTATGAGTTTAACTAATTCCAAGCCATACAGATACCAATGGATGACCTTATGACAATTCAAAAAATCGAAGCCCTTTTGGAAACAGAAGCGGCAAAAGTTGATATCAAGAATCCGGGAACCTCTCCATGTGAGAATATTATGCTAGCAGAATTCTTTATCAAAAATGGTGCGAAAGGTAATTCATTCGAGATACTTTCAGCCACGGTTAAAGGACTTCTTGGTGTGGACGCCGATGAGCTGAGCTTGTCTTTCTACTTGGATTATATCAGAAGTGGTGGTAATCTTCATGAACTTCAATCTGATGAACAAGATGGAGGACAACACCAACGATTACGTCAAGGTCAGTGACCAGAATTTGAACTTCCACCGTGACTTTTAGTAGACACTAACTGCGATATCTCAGGCATGCAAACCATTTCAAAACGACTCGCTGGAGATCTGAAACTAGGATCGGTACGCCTAAATTCTCCCGTCACGAATATTCACCAGACAACAAACGGCTGCGTGATTAAAACCTCAAACGGCTTGAAATATCATGCCAAAAAGGTCATCGTCACTATTCCTACGCCATTATACAAAACAATTACTTTCTCACCACCATTACCAGCAAATAAAGCAACTCTCTCCAACTCCACAACCCTCGGATATTACGCCAAGACAATCCTAATATATGCAAACCCATGGTGGAGAGACGCAGGTCTACGGGGTTCATTCATATCACTAACCGGACCCGTAACATTCTCACTAGATACCTGCGTCCCAGAAGACAACCAATATTCCATCACTTGCTTCCTAGTCGGCAACAGCGGTCGAAAATGGTCAATTCTATCACCACGAGACCGTCAGCGTGCAGTCCTAGATCAATTCGCAACAATAGTAGGCCCCGATCTTGCACCGAATGTCTACAACACAGCTCAGATTGTCGAACAAGAGTGGATTAAGGAACCTTGGAGTCAGGGCGCTCCTTCTCCGGTCATGAAGCCTGGTCTTCTTGAGGAATTTGGTGATGCTTTGAGGAAACCATTTGGGAATATTCACTTTGCGGGGACGGAAACGGCTTTTGAGTGGAAGGGTTATATGGATGGGGCTGTTAGAGCTGGGGAAAGAGCTGCGAAGGAGGCTATTGAGATCTTGCGGCTTAGCTATAGGAGCCCGAAATTGTGAATTAAAAGTTTGGATTGGTAGACGTATAGGATTTTGGGTGGAATGATGGGAGTATAGTAAAACAGGGTTTCTTGTCTAATGTGAAATGACAGAACTCACTGGCTTTCTCGTCTATCTTATTATATTTATTTAATTTGAGTAACTCTTAAGCTTTCCTTGTACAATGGGAGTGAATATCCTGAATCTTGCATCTACTCCCTCGATTTTACATCTCCTGTCAATCAGACAGAGCTGGCCTAGAGACATCTGCACAACCTTTTGCTATACCGAGAATCAAGAGGAAATTTTCCATTTTTATCTTTCGGATGACCAGCAAAATCGTATTTCTAAGATTGACAGCTAAAATTATACTTCTGCAAAAGCTGGTAGGTACATTCATGGTTCCACATAGGGAAGAAGATCATGAGAACTTTTGTGCAATCATTCATCCGTAATTTACAATTCGACCTAGCAAAATATCCTTCATAACTATCATATCTTGAATAATGACTTCCCAACATCAGACGACTTTATCTTTAAGTCAT
>JAJONI010000207.1:0-32641 GCA_022190145.1 Pezicula rhizophila
ATTACGAAATAGGAGGCCACAAGGGGGTTGGAGTATAGAGCAACTAAAGGAGGCTCTTCTAGATATTTGGGAAAAGGAAATAACTGTCGACTATATTAATAGGTTTATTGATTCAATTCTAGAAAGACTTGAGAAGGTTAGGCTTAGGAAGGGAGCCCAGACTCCTTATTAGTTAGAAATCAAGTCAATTAAGAGATTAGAAGCTAAAAGAAGCAAGACTTTATTTCCTTATTAGGCATAGCAGCAAGCGGCAGAATTGTCTTGGCTTTGCATGGGGTGGACGTTCAGTTCTGACCACCCCTATCGTACGAAGTAAGTTAGCGATACAGATATGACTAAGACATCCCGGTGCATCGTCGCTACATACCCGTTACCCCGCCAAACCCAACCGGCTGGGGTGCGGGGACGCGGGGATGCGGGATGGGAGACGATGGACGGGGGACGGTCCTTTCTTTCCTCACCTCTTCACCAACACCTCGGCCACAACCCTCACAAATGCGGTAGCAAAGCAAGACGCGAGAGCAATGGCCAGCAATAATCCGACGTCGACGTCGACTTCAACTTCACCAGCGCACGAGGGGGCAAGCAACCGAGGAGGAGGAGGAGGAGGAGGAGGAGGAGGAGGTCGCGGGCGAGGCAGCCGAGGCGTAGGGACGCATCGCAACGAGTCCGGCAGCGGTGTTGGCAGGAGCAAACCACGAGCATCGCTCGCCTGCTCCAACTGTCGCCAGCGCAAAGTCAAGGTACCGCTGTTCCAGTCTCAATCCTACACATATCTGGCATCGCCATCTAATGAATGTCGCGAGAACGTAGTGTGATGCTCAGGCAAAGGGACCCAATGCAGTGTGTTCGTCGTGCGACTCGTCTGGAATCCCTTGCGTGGTGAGTCGCCAAGATGACCGACGAAAGTGGGTTCCAAAGAATTGCTTTGCCGCTTGATTGCACAAAGTTAATTGCCGTCTAGAATTGCTTCCCGCGAGTATATCTCGATGCTACAAGAGCGCCTTCAGATTCTCGAGGGCAAGTTGCAGTTGCAGCCGCAGACCAATTCCACAGCTGCACCAGCCACGGATCCCCCCGGAGAGCAGCCAAACGGGTATGTGGAATTTGTTGCACATGTACCTCTGAGGGGGGGTCGGTCTGAGCCTTCCAGGTTGCTGACACGATGCTAGGCAAAATCTACCTACTCCTACCCGAAGTGATGCCATGGTGCTTGATACAAACGGCCACGGAAGCAACTTGATGGGAACAGCGGATGTAGATCTGGAGCTCGTCCAGACGGCCGCAGATAACGAAGACACCAATACCTATCAGATGCAGAGAGATACTATAATTGGACAACAATTTGAAGGAAATAGTCTCGCCGCGCAGTCTCTACATCAGCATAATGAAGCAGAAGGCAACTCGGCTAATTTAGCAAGGCTCACCCCACCCATCGATGAGGTAGCAAATGGCTTAGACGTTGATGAAAACTGTGGTGATGTGCGATTCTATGGGCCTTCAACACGGCCGTACATTCAGACAATAGAGCCTAAAAGCAACCCCACAAGCACGGATCATGAGAGAGATATGGAACTCAAGATTAATATGGATTCTTTGACTATACAATCTCTACTTCTGGGCATCTTCTGGAAGTCGCAGGAACTGTCCGTCGTCACTGTCCATGAGGGCATTTTCATGGCACATCGCGCCGTTGGCACGCGATCCAATTACTACTCCAAATTCCTAGAAGACTCCTTACTCGCATGCGCGACACGCATGAGCACGTCTCCTACGGTGAGAAAACTTGGGGAGGAGTACGTTGAGCGAGCAAAACTCGAGATTTCTAGAGAACTTGAGCATCCAAGCATTGCTTCGATGCAAGGTTTTTTATTGCTCAGCGACTACGAAGCGACACGAGGAAAAGGTCGGCTGGGCTATATATATAATGGTAATATCCGGCTTTGATCTCACCATGTCCATTGGCTGATAGATTGCAGGTATTGCATGTCGATTACTTTTTGACCTGGGTTTGCACGAGGACTGCACGATGCTTGTTCAACAAGGACGAATGACCATGCACACAGCACAATTTCGCCATATTCTCTTCCTTGGGACTTTTGTGCATGATACCCTCTGGGGATTGTACCTTGGCCGGCCCAGGTGCATTTCTTTGGAAGTCTTAAAAAAAGCTCAAGGTTTTGCGCGACATCTCGAAATATTAGATAGCCTCAAAGACTGGGTAAGCTTGTGCATACAAATGTCCGAGGTCAACGAGATACTGAACAGGGCGTCCCCTCAAAGCGAGAGCTCCATATCCCAACTTCTAGATTTGGCTAAAAGAATGCGGATATTCTACGATCGTCTCCCATCTGCCACAACAACGCCCAATTCCCAATTTTCGGAACTGGCTCCCAGTGCTTATGGTCTGCAAATGCAGTGTTGTGGGATTCAAATCATTCTCCATCGCACACTGACTCGAGCCTTGAGCGAACGAGCTGGTGAGATACAGCCAGGAGGTGAACGATGGCCTTATCTCGAGGAGCTGAATGAAATAATGTACGAGAATGCCGTGCGCATCGAGCGCCTGGTCGTTGCATACCAGCTAGTTTGGGGTATCGAAAATATCATAACCGTTATGCTAGACAACATATTCATTGCTACACACACATTAGTAGGACGCACACTGAGCCTGCAGCAGAAGAACTTGCCCATCGAACGAGATGTTCAACGACTCAGAGCACTGGGCCGCGTCCTCTATGGTGTTAAGGATCACTATCCAGTTGCAGCTCGCATGAGGCAAACCCTGGAAAGTTTGATTCAGAAATCATCATTGAACGGCTTTGTTCAATGTACGCCCTCGCCGTCAAATTTTACAACAAATTATAGTCCTTCTGATGTCCTTTGGGGAGCGTCTGCGCTGTGTTTTGATAACATGATACCGCTCCAGCCAGGCTACCAGAGGATGGAGGGACAGCCGGACGGACAGGTCGATAGTTGGTTTGGAGATCCCATGGTCGAAGCGATGCCTTGGTATGTTGCAGTGCCAACTCCGTAGGATAGAAAGGATTGACTACGCAGGGTTGGAGCTGTTTATTTTTGGTTACCTTGGGTTCAGTTGTACTACATACATGTATTCAAGGATGTGCGATTCGAGGTCTTGAACAAGTCGAGTTGCGTACTTTTATAAACTTCCACGGAGTCATTGAGGTTATGGAGCGATCCAGAACCTACTTGCATAATAAACGTTCTCTATTACGATAAGACTAGAATTTAATATAACCGGCAGAACATGTCGTGGATATACAAATAATCTGACTAGCGATAAAATTACGGAAAAATGAGACCCATCCCCCGGCAAACAGCACTCGAACCGTACCACCGCGGAAAAGGGGCTGACTTGTACTAGGGTGATCTACTGATTCGATATGTGCATATCTTTTAGATAGAATCATCGCTAGCTGAGGCTAAAAGTATATAAAGCCATCACTGCGGTATTCTGCATCTGTAAAGACTCCAGCAATTTTGTGATATCCAACAAACGCTAACATCATGTCATTCTAAGATTTCAACTGCCGAAACATATAATTCATCCTCTTTTAACTCCCAAACCACTCTGAGTCCATCCACAAAGCCTGTACCCTTGGCTCCATTGACCATGTATTCATCCAATTCTCCTAAAGCTTCACAACACACAACAAGCTGTGGACCTATATCTCTCCTTGAAGCCATAAAGTCGCATAAAGGGCCTTGCATCGGCGCCGCACTCACAATCCCGTCTGTCCTCACAGCCCAGCTGGCCGGGCTATCAGGATGCGATTTCGTGATGATAGACATGGAGCACTCCCCACTGTCAGCCGAGACAGTAACTTACATGGTCCACGCTGTAGTTTCCACATCACGTGGCACCTGTTTCCCACTCATCCGCGTGCCATCTCACGGCGTAGAGTGGATCAAATGGGCTCTGGACAGTGGTGCTGCCGGGATTATCGTCCCCATGGTCCACAATGCAGCGGAGGCCGAAAGCATCATCGACAAGGCCGTCTATCCCCCAGTCGGACGCCGCAGTTTTGGACCTTTGCTGGCACCGTTTGGGAATCCGCTGGGTCCGGGTTTGGGTGTCCCGGGATACCTGGATCGTGTGGATCGAGGGGGGGTGTTGATCATCCCGATGATTGAGTCGCGAGAAGGGGTGGCGAATGCGGAGGATATCCTTGGGGTGGAGGGTGTGGCGGGGGTCTTTATCGGGCCGTACGACTTGCGATTGTCGATGGGGTTACCGGGCGGTATGGATGGTAGCGAGCCTGAGTTTGTGCAGGCGCTGAGCGGGATATCGCGTGCTGCGAAGAGGCAGGGCAAGATTGTGGGGACGATGGGGATTGGGGGGGAGGTTGCTCGGAAGAGGGCCGCGGATGGGATGGACTTTCTGCTTTCCACTGTTGATTATGGGGCTGTGGCAGCGGGGTTTGCGAGGGATTTGAAGGAGGCGAGGGGAGGTGCTGAGGAGTGGGAGAGGGGGGAATGAGGAAGGGGTTTTTACTTCTCAAGTGCTGTAATGATGTATTTTGGGTGAAGAAAAAACAGTTGCGGTTTGATATCCTGTCAAGATGTACATCCATTTTTTTTATTTGTGGCTCTGGGTTTCTATTCTCCTCCATATGGATTGAGTTGGCTAGCAGTTCGAACTTGATTTCCGATGAACAAAGTCTCGTTGGATCTAATCGATCCTCAGTGCGCTATATCTTACTTCGTGGTTTCGCCTCGAAGTATGCAATTCTCCCTGGCAGTTCCTTTTCAAGATTCGAGAAATTCACATAGCTCTCATCCAGTTGGTTCACATCAGTGACCCCCATCAATCGCATCGCAGTCTCGATTTCATCACTTAATACTGGAAAATCATTAGATGCCATCGCATCAGACTCATTGATTGTTTCCAAGCAGAACACTTACGTTGAATAGCCTTGACAACGCCGTCTGTGCCATAAGCACTCAGTGCGTACATGAAAGGCCGGCCCAATCCGACCCCCGTTGCACCGAGACACAAAGCTTTTATCACATCCGTCCCTCTTGTGACACCTCCATCCACATAAATCTCCAGCTTCCCCAAGATCTCGGGGCAAAATTTCCTGATCTCGAGTAGAGTCCGGATGGAGCTTGGTGCAAAATCCAGCTGGCGACCACCGTGATTACTCAGATAGATACCATCGACTCCCAGATCACAAGCCATGGAAGCATCTTCGGCCGATTGAATCCCCTTCAGAACGAAGGGACCCGAATTACCCCATTCCTCACGTATCCATGTCAAATCGTCCCAGTCCAGACTAGAAGAGTGCGCACCTCGAAATACAGGCGGTTCAACGCCTGGCGGGTAAACGGTCTTGCGCGGAGTCTCAGGTACACCTGCCTCCAAGTCCAATTCAGCTTTAAGGAGATCATCTTCTTCGCGCTTTCCAACAACTGCACAGTCAATGGTGACAACCAGTGCCTTGAAGCCCAAGCGCTTCGCATTGGCAATCAGTTTCGTGGCGTTCTTCTTCACGATTGGGACGTAAAGCTGGAATAGAAGCGCCCCGCCCTCTCCGGGCTCTTCTTGAAAACATGTAGCAAGGTTTTCCAGGCTGATCGATGCATACGTACTTACACAATATGGGATATTATGTCGAACAGCGCCTCGGACTAAGCATAACTCACCATCTTCGTGACCTAATTTTGCGACTGCCGCTGGTGCAATGAAAAATGGGACGCGACTGTGATGGCCCATGATGGTGCGTTGCATATTGGCGTGGGTAACATTTCGGAGGACTCTTGGTCGAAGAGTCAGTCGGGTCCAGTCTTTTCTGTTGTTCCGATGAGAATTGAGGCTGTCGGCGGCCGACGAAAAGTAAACCCAGGCTTTCCGCGTCAGAGTCTTCTTGGCCGCAATTTCAAAGTCGTCTAGATTCTGACAGAATGATAGAGGCATTATTTTACTAGAGCTGCTGGTCATTGCGGCTTCTGATTTCTCGCCTGTAGCCGCAGCCGTAGGCATCTCAACAGAGCCAAGGTGATGTTCTATGACTGACTGCTCAATAACTTTTTCACATGGTAGGGTTGTTGTTCTACTAACCCTTTGATAAATTTTTTTCTATAGTTCCTGCTGGATGAATGGGTTCATACTCGTCGGTTGCATCCTAAAAAATTTCCTCGGTTTGAGACTTTCATGAACAAAGGGGTAGGTAGAGCCACTCTGAGTACTAACCTTGCCTCCATAGCGCAAGATCACATTGGCACCTCCAGGGTGTAGGTCGAGAAAGTGCGTCACATCATATGCATGACCCGAGATAACCACCCAACACGAATCACGCGTATTGTGGGTGGCCACAACGTCTGGATCTAGCAGCATCTCGGAGAGCAGAAACAAACCAGCAAAAGCTGAGTTAGCTTTTGCATTCTAGATTCGGAGCTGGCTGGACCTATACTATAATTGAACACTTGAGTGTTGGACCACGTGGACAGAACTCGCTCCATAGGTAGGTATTGGAATTGATTTGCACATGGGACAGAATCCTAAGGTCAGACTCTCTCCCCCAAATCTGTCGTGTATCGTAGGCAGCTCTTCCGCGGAAAATGTAGCCGGAGACGGGTGCGGACCGTGATGTAGGGGCCGCGACTAGTACACAATAACTTAGCGAGTACCTCCGTATTTAGCCCAATTTGTATGCCAGATGCCCAACCCCCTGTACTACTGGAATCTCTACGTACACTCTTATTTTAATAGACTAACTTGCACTAATCACATCAGTCGACTAAGTGTCCGGCAACTGAGAGTATCTATTCCAGCTAGATTAAACTCCCAATAGATAAGGCATGTAGCATTCTTCAACTTCCTAAGAAGGAGGTCCTTCCACCGGGGGTTACTGAATAGAATACATACGACTAGCCCAAAACCTCAAATGTACGCCGTGGGAGAAAATCAAGGACGCTTAACGTGTTTACACTATGTAACACTCACTACTCATTAACTACCTAAATTTACAATATGCAACAAAATATGTTAAATACAACAGAAATATCAGCGAATCTGCTACATAATCTATTAAAGAACAGCCCAAAAGACGGCCAATGATATTCCCTAAGCGCCAGTCTAGATTCAAGAGAAGAATACATCTCTATCACGAACATATCTAATACTTCTCGTCCCCCCTGCCTAGCCTACTTGTCATTTCAAAGCATCTTCGTGATTCAGATTATCCTTCATTTTGGATGCCAAATCTTGATCCGGAGCTCTGCCCCAGGGATCCAGTAGAGGGGCTGCAAAGCCCTGTGTAGGTTATCGCTGGTATTATCGTTAAAGTGATTAAGATGGATCCGCTAACAAAGCAGCGAGAGGCCTGGCCAGCCAGTCCGTCCAGTTCGTTCCCAAATATTCGGCCATGTTGCGTATTAAATACTGGCCCGCATCCCCGAAGACCCAGAAAGCACGGTAGTTGTGTAATAAAACCGAGTAATGTGCGAGGATAATAAGGGCCTCCGGTATCCTCTCCTCCAGAAGCCGGAGAAAATTCAACGAGATGAGGTTCGGCCAAGCCAAAATAGCATGTACCCCCCATGAGCCGTGTCCCTGGAGCCGACGATGCACCCATTCCAGTGCCTCTTTCGCAACTTGGCAAGCCTCGATGGGTTCTGAGCTTAGATTTGAAGACTGTAGCATTACGGAGAGAGTATCCCACTCGCTTGGAAGGGCCTCGTCGGCCAGATCAGCCGTGTCTGCAGTATTGATTAACACTTTCAGTTCCGTCTCGCGAATTACGTCCCAGTGACTGCCTCCCACCGCCCGGGCGCCTTGGTGAAGGTGAAAGCAGTAGATCAAGCCATGCAAGAACGTGTTGAAATTTTCGGGGCGACTCCTGAGTGTCTCGGCAAGGACATGCATGCTTAGGAGCGAAGAAAAGAGGAATACGGGAAAGCAATTCTCGTCCGACACATTTTCCTTTGCCCTGTTAAAGACGGTTAAGGCGCGGGTTTGCAACTGAGTCGCCAGGTGACGGTATGAGTTGGGCCGGTCAAGACGAACAGTGCTTAGGTGCATAGCGGCGAGTGCCAACAACTGATCCATGAGATAGGGTGTTGTTAGTGCCATGTTTATGTACACCTTTATCATTGGCTTCATCGGTTCAGTGACGACCAGCCAGCTGGTCATGTCGTTCTCCACGTGGTGTAGAAGAGCCAGGTGTTGCAGAGTGAAGGCCTGCTCCGGGTGCACATTAGCAGCCGAAAGGTCAAAGACGTGAGAATCCGAGTAGACGGATGATATCATCTTCGTCTCCTCTGCAAGGCCTGTAGCTGCGCAGGGACGTCGAAATGGAAGGTTGGCAGGGTCTGGAACTGCTGCTGTAGCATAGCAGCAAGCCCGCCCCGAGATGCGACAATTAACACAAATCGGTCGTCCCTCATCGCACTTAATATGTCTCCTCTTGCACTCCTTGCAACCGCTTCGGGACCTTTCGTTACCACGGCGACGCTTAACGATAGCCTTCCCTCGACTCATCATTATTGAATCATTGAATCGTCCCCGTCAAGTGGAGGCTATATGGATACAAAGCAGGGATTTGCGCAACGGATCAGGGTTAGGCTTATTGGTTGCAACGATGACTTAGGGGGGGAGGGGGAGGTTAGGTAGGAGGTGTAGGAGGCTGAAAAGAGGGACGAACGAGGAAGAGGACAACGGCGGCAGTCGAAACAATAGGCGGACTGATCGCCCACTGCACCCCTGCCAGCCAAGCATTATTGTGGCCGCTGAGCCACATACTGTACAACATGAAGATGATATGATGGACTCATTTGAAAGTGAATGGCATTTCATTTCTACCTAATTTTGCAATAACTGAGGTTTTTACTGCTGCCTAGGTATGCTTTTCAGATGTTCTATATAAGCAAAGCACCAATAGCTGTAGTCTTGACATATGTATAGATATATATATATGTTACAAAAGAGTGTTCATAACTACCCCGCCGCTTCTGTACTTCCGGACAAGGATCCCTAGGTATCGATCTCAATTCAAAATCTCTTAAATACCTATTTCCCTAACATTTAGACCACTCTTACAGTATTGCATTTTTTTTTCCTGCTTTTTTGCGAGGTAACAATCTTTCCATCCATTACTGTCCTGTAGTGGAAATATCCTCCAATTTATGACGTTGGCCTCAGCCACAGATTCTAATATCCAGTCTGTATATATAAAATGGCCTACGCTTTGCCTCATGTGTTAACCTCCAATTACAAACAATACCAATAAAAGAATCACCTCCGTTCCAACCTTATATACAATACTACAGGCCGGGGTTGAATCTCCGCCGAATTCTCTCGCCAAAATTGAAGAAGACGAGAGGAATAGGGACCAGGGCAAGGGCAATAAATCCCAAAAGACTATTTCCCCATCCGAGGCCAAGGTCTTCATATAATTCAAGCCCGCCAAGGGGAAGAAGAGCTCCAGCCAGGGACCTCAGCACTGCCATCGCCGCCGTAACGGACGCGGCGTACTCGGGATACGCATCGAGGAGGTAGCTTTGAACACACATCTACATTCTCCCATTAGTACGTGTACAGAGGGTGAAATCACGACGAGGCCTGACCATGACACCCATCAGTCCAGCACCAAATATGGCGACGCCGAGCATAGGCACAATCCAGTGCACGCCCTTGTCTGCCGTCCAGCCATACAGAAACAGACCAACGGGGAGCGTCACCCCGCATGGGATGGTTAGAACGGGAGCAAGCCTGATCTCGGGCTTGTGTTCGATCCTTTTTGCCTGGTGACGTTTAACCATGACGTCCGTGAGCTGCCCAAAGACTACAACTCCAAACATCATGCCGATTCCGGCTGGAAGATACGTAAGGCCCACAGTGCCCTCGTCAAATGCGTACTCGTCGCGGTAGACATATGAAAAGGTACTGATGAGTAAGTAGAGGATGCCGTACACGATAGCGACGTACAAGGCCAGAAGGGTGACCAGTGGCGTGACAAAGAGGAGCTTCAAGGGGCGTATAGTGACGAGCTTGAACTGTTTCTTCGGGTCGATCTGAGCGGCGTACTTGCTCTGCAAGGATGTGTTGCCGGTCTCTTTGCGGACTCGCCGGGCCTTCTTCTCCAGTATAACAGGCGCAAAGGTCTCTTGTAGAACGAGGTAAGAAATGAAGATAAATACACCGCCCTGTCTCCCCAGTCAGCCTTCGGCAATAGCATGAGAAAATAAACAGCAAGGACCGAGTGTCAAACCAGGATGACGATAAGCCAGTATACCCATCTCCAGCCCGCGGCCTGAATGAAATATCCGCCTGCCACGGGACCAATACACGGCCCCAGCAAGGGACCCAACGCCCACGCTGACATCGCCCGGCCTCTTTTCTCAATGGGCATCAAGTCGGCAATGCTGCCACTGCCGATGGTGACGGGCACAGAACCCGCGACGCCCATCAGAAACCGGAAAGCCATCAACATGCCGATGCTGTTGCTCAGCGCCGCCCCGACGGTAAAAACAGTGAAGAGCAGGTTGCCGTAGCTGTAGAGACGCGCGCGGCCGTAGATCTCACTCAGCGGTGCGACAAGGAGCGGGCCAAAGGCAAATCCGAGGACGTAGATGGAGAGGATAAATGTTGCTGTTATGGAGGAGCTGCTATGGAACTCAATCATAATTTTTGGGATGCCTGGCGCAAACATTGAGGAGCCCTGCAGGTGTCAAAATTAGTTTGCACGTCACTATAACTGACTGTGACGTACTAGTGGCCTGAAGAATGTCAGCGAGGAAGAGTTTTCTAACATAAAAGAGCCATACTCACGTAATGACGGTCAGAATCGATAAGACTGCAACCTGCAGCCATTTCTTAGAGTCGGGCCAGTTCATGGGGTTCTCAGGGTCGTCTAGTCCATCCCAATCCACAATGTTGGTGTCTTCCTCAGCGTCTGCTGCTTCCTTGTTTGCAGACAGCCCACCTGCTGAATCAGATATTGCAGATGCATCTCCTTGATCCGTTGGAAGCTGGGTGGACGCCTTCTCAAGGTCGGTATCGGTGGGTTCTTTTGGCTTGGTTAGGTTCTCCATGGTGGGAATAGAGAAGGGCTGGACGTCGACGGCTCTTCGATGGAGTTGGTGAAAGGACTTCTTCAGCTGGGAGGTGTCAGACTTATACTTCGAGCAAATGTTTAAATCTACAACGGGACCATCACAAGGGTGAATTTTCACCAAGATGAATGGAAGCAGGTCTAACGTGACTGTACCTGGCTTTGATGACAACTAGTCCCGAATCGTACATGCTGACTCGCAGTTCTGTGTATTATTCTATATCTTGGCGAAAGGTTGTTGAGGTGGAGTTACTCGGACTTTAGGATTGACTCTATGATTGTCGTGAACTGTCAGTAGCATAACGAAATCAATAGAAGTACCTCAACAGGTGCCCATATCGCTCAGTTTCTCTCTGGGAAAGGAACCAGTATTTGAAAGGTCCCGTTAACTTAGTTTTGAGGGCTCAATTCCAAGATATCTCCTTGAAGCTGCTCTCAGGCTTGGATGTGCTGGCTGTGCGGTGCTCTGCGACATGCGAAGCCAGAGTATATACACCCTAGATGGCTTTGTCTCGCTAGAGGCTCGATAATGGCCTAAGTTTCGATTAGTTCCAATCCCTTTTACCCTATGCTCAAATTGAACCGTCCAGCGTTTGCACTGCCGCCAGGCGAACAGCTAAAGTCAGCAGCATTGCACAGACGGATCAGAGCGTCTCCGAAGCAAGAATAACTCAGCCGCCTGGGCAGTCAGCGGGGGGTTCTGATCGATACAAGACTTCGATATCCCGTCCAATACAACAACCCAAAATCACAGTGGAGATTGAGTTTAGGTAGCGATGACTTGATTTGCCTATCCACCTACTCGGCTCCACCGTGAAGAAATAATGGGACGAATGCCCACAATACTTACAGTACAGTAAAATCCTATTATCTTGGACCTAGAGTTTTAGCTATTTAACTCCGATATAGAAGGGATTCCGATCTGAACGTGTTAGGGGTGCACCATATGCCATACAATTTATATACAAATTAGCTGCTACTCTCTCCCCTAGAAACCCTCTATCAATAGTAACCTATTTCTTACTCTCAAAATACTTTGTACTAATCTCCTCTTAAAACGACACAAATGACGCAATCCTAATATAGACTTTGTTAACCGTATTCGTATTCGTCGTATGTTATTCGATGTGGTCGCGAAATCTTCGTCGATCACACCTGCACGGTAGTTCTGCATAACTTTGTTTGCACGTTCGTTTTTTCCTCCTCTTTCGGAACAGCGTTTTCCGAATAAAATTCATAAACCGTCGTTGATGGTTCGGGGACTAACGCAAGCACGATAACCATTCGGCCCGTGTTTTGGTAACCGAACTTGACGATTCTCTAGTAGACTAGACTTTGGACAACTTAATATTTTGGGTAGAATGTGATGTATGACATCCAGTATATCATTCACTCCCTAATTTTCTCCTGGTCAACATCTGGATTGGACCCCCGAGACTCGTTGGGACCCGATATCCGCACCTAACTCAAGGAATACAACAGTCACCGTCATCTCTGTACAGAAAAGGAAGACAAGCAGACCATGTCCAATACGTATTTCCATGAATCCTACATAATGCTGGTTGAGTTAATGGTACAGCTAGAAATTGTGGATGAATGGTCCAACCGCTCTCTCAACGCTCCTCGTATTAAAGAGCAAAATACACGAGAATATATCTTCATGACAAGCTTGGCTTTGCATTTGGCCTCCCCATGCCTTGCATTGGAGAATAGGGTTAGGTGTTTTTCGGCAGCCATCCAGAATTTGGCCGAAGTGTGCTGCCTGCAACAAATTTTTACACTAAAAGACGGTAGAAAGCTCGTTACGCGGATAACTACGACCAACGGGAGATACCGTCCAACATATGTGGATTAATGCGGGGATCTGGCTAATTGGATCACTTCATCATTCCCTTATGAGCCTGCCTATGGTATTTTTTACAGGGAAGCCTTTTCCCCACGACCCCGCCTGTTTCTATCAAGCATGTCTCCGTTATTGGCGCACAGTCACTGAGCGTTTCTTACCTCCACATACATACTCTACCCCAGTATTCCGTGCGTGCGACCATGCAGTACGCTTGGGAACACTTTCCTCATCGAGTTTACAATAACGATATGCCCATCTCGAAGAGCTCCTCCACTTTGCGTCTTGCATCTCCTAACGGGGGATCAGTCTTCGTATTCAAACCATGGACGGAGATTTCGAGATATAAAGGATGGTCTTTGTCCAGTTGTTGACTACGAGTATTCCCAATAACCGGCGGTCAACAACAATTAAGATCAGTACTTTGCATCGTGCAACGCTTCTTGGCCATGTGGTCCCCGATGGTATGGACTCTTGTCTGCGCACTTTCCGTAGTGAATAGCGTACAGTCAACAGTGATTACGGATGATTCATTCTTCTACGGACTCTCTCCTCCAGTTTACCCATCCCGTAGGTCAAATCGACTTCCCCATTCTCTCTCTGTCTTGCCTTATCCCCGACTTCTACTTAGTCGTTCCACTTCTTGCTCGTCGTACCACCTTTAAAGGCGGTTTGTGGATTATGCTAACTCCTTGACTTTGCAGCGCCCATGCCAGGTGCTGGATCATGGCAGGAGGCACACGCGAAAGCCGTCACATTCGTTTCTCAGATGACATTGGAAGAAAAAGCCAATATTTCCGTAGGCTATACCCCAGCAACAGGCTGCTCTGGCGAAACTGGCACTGTTCCGCGGCTCAATTGGCCAGGACTATGTCTCTCAGATGCTGGCAATGGGCTCAGAAACACGGACTTTGTGAATGGATATCCAAGCGGCTTACACGTCGGTGCTGCTTGGAACCGCGACCTTTCATATCAACGTGCCTTCCATATGGGCGGAGAGTTCAAGACGAAGGGTGTTAATGTTATTCTTGGCCCCGTAATTGGGCCCCTCGGAAGGGTAGCGAAAGGAGGAAGGAACTGGGAGGCATTCAGCAATGATCGTCAGTATTCAAATACCCTTGTGTCTGCTTCTGATTGGTATTCGGACTTCTAAACTACTTTTTTCCCCTTGAGATATTAAGACAAGAATCCTGAAAACTGATGTCCAATCTAGCTTACCTCTCCGGACAGCTCGTTAACGATACAATTAGCGGACATCAAGATGCTGGAATTATTTCGAGTGTGAAGCACTTCATTCTTAACGAACAAGAAACCCATCGGAGTGCTGCAGGTAACATCTCAGGTGTGTCATCAAACATTGATGACCGCACACTCCACGAGTTGTACCTTTGGCCCTTCGCGGATGCCGTTCATGCTGGTGTTGGGAGTGTGATGTGCTCATATAATCGGATCAACAACTCATTTGCCTGCCAGAACAGTAAAGCCCTTAATGGACTGCTCAAGACGGAGTTAGGATTTGAAGGCTTCGTCGTCACCGACTGGGGTGCAGAGCATAGCGGCATCGCATCAACTGAGGCGGGATTGGATCTTGCCATGCCAAATTCAACGCTCCGCGGAGTATCAGGCGAAGTCCTCGTTGAAGGGGTTCGTAATGGCAGTATGGCTGAAGCTCGTCTCACCGATATTGCCACGCGCATAATTGCAAGTTGGTACAAGATGAATCAGGACGTTGGTTTCCCCAAGCGAGGTGTTGGTATGCCGATAGAGTTGGCGGTACCACATCTGATTGTGGATGCACGTAATGCCTCATCGAAGTCCACGTTATTAGATGGCGCTATAGAAGGCCATGTTCTCGTGAAGAATTCCAATGGTGCGCTGCCGCTCAAATCCCCGAAGATATTATCTATCTTCGGATACGATGCTGTTAGCCCATCAGCAGTAGATGTAGCTGGTTACCCCTTACCCTTCAACGGTTACGGTCCATCGACCCTTGGGTACGAATCCTTACTAAATTTCACTGCTGCACTTCTTGCACTAGAAACTGGGCAGGGTGGCTTTCCGGCTTATGGCGCTGGTGGGACTATCATTAGAGGAGGTACCACTTTTTGCCTTTCATATCTATCACATCTGCCTTGGAATCGCGTCTATGTTGGTTTCTTGTATATGGTCAACACCGTACTAATCCTACTCGAACAGGTGGAAGCGGTTCTAATTCACCAGCATATATTTCCGCCCCATTTGATGCTTTGCAGGAACAAGCCTACCTAGATGGTACGTCTCTATACTGGGATTTCACTACAGAAGCTCCTGCCGTACATCCAGCGTCTGATGCCTGCCTCGTGTTCATCAACGCCTTCGCTGCAGAGGCCTTTGACCGACCTGCTTTACAGGGTATGGACTACCAGTTATCTAATGCAAACTTGAGTATTTGTCGCTAATATGTATTGTTTTGTGCTCCTCCTGCAGACTCTTATTCCGACAATATAGTAGAATCCGTTGCATCAGCATGCTCAAACACAATTGTCGTCATCCATAACGCTGGCATTCGTCTTGTCGATCCCTGGATTACTAACCCTAATGTAACTGCAGTAATCTTCGCGCACCTCCCTGGCCAGGACAGTGGCCGAGCATTGGTCCAGCTCCTCTATGGATATAAGTCACCCTCAGGAAAGCTTCCATACACAGTCGCAAAGAGCCAGGTAGACTACAACGTGCTTAATGCGTCACAACCAGAGGGCCAGTATGCAATATACCCCCAGAGCAACTTTACTGAGGGCGTCTTCATCGATTATCGTTATTTTGACGCCAAAAACATTACACCGCGGTTCGAGTTCGGGTTTGGGCTGACCTACACCACTTTTGCCTATTCAGAATTATCTGTTCATCAGCTTCCGGACGTGAGCATTGCGTGCTTTCCACCCGCCGCCACACCCACCGCTCAAGGAGGGAATCCCTCCCTTTGGGATGTCGTTGCTCGAGTCACTGCTACTGTATCAAACACGGGCTCTGTAGAAGCTGCCGAAGTTGCTCAGCTGTATGTCGGGATTCCCGAGCGGGACAGCCCTATAAGGCAGCTACGCGGATTCAGCAAGGTTAACATCCCAGTTGGTTCCCAAGTGCAAGTGGAATTTGATCTAACGAGACGGGATCTGTCTGTTTGGGATGTCCAGGCCCAGAACTGGGCGCTGAGGAATGGGACTTATCAAATATATGTTGGGGCGAGTAGCAGAGACTTGCCGTTAACCGGGGAGCTGGTAATTGCATGAACTCGTATAAGGTGTCTGTCTCCTTGACTCCTATCGGTCAAAACAACTTTTGTTTGGACTATAAGGCCAACAAAATATACAAGTTTTATAAGCAGCTTCCTTAATATTCCTTGACCCTTTCAGCATCGTCAGGAAGCTTCTGGAATTATTTCTGATCTTCTCTCAGACGATTCATATGGAACTACTGAATCCAGGATAATATATATAGTGTCTAATTCAAACTGTTTCACACTAGCATCTATCGCTGCCAAATATGTTTAGTCGCTTGCTTAACTCGTTTAGGCGGACTCGTCCTCGCCCAAGTACAGTATAAATGCTAGATGTCCCCTTTATAATGCCTGCTCTCTGCATTTGCGTCCTGTTTTCTATTGTAATATAGGTCTATTAGGACCCTGCTACCACAAGATAGCGAAGTGCCAAAGAGCAGCGCAGATGCAAACACAGGGAGAGCGATGAATCGGGTTATATAATGACTGCTCTGCGCTGTTCTCAATACTTCTGGTTTCGGCGAGACCCATTCATTACTCACTTGAGGGCCTAGATGGCTTTGACGTTGGGCTGGAAATATAGTGCATTTATTGAATATATCAAGCTATCTAAGGGAGCAAGAATCTCTCTAGAGGCGCCGGTAGACACAGGGGTCTCCTTCAGATGTTTATAAGCGAGTTGTGACTATAAGCGAACTATTGTTTTTTTTACTAATAAAACACATCTGCGCACTACTGAATAACTTCTTTAATAATAGAGCATCCGCTAGGACGCTCTGTTAATTGGCCTGGTGGATTTTAAACATCTAGTATATGAGGAAGATATTAGAATAGTCCATGCCTCCCCAAGCACCACCAGTTTCGATTTAACCGCGTTCTTATCGAAGAAGTAGAGATTTGTTCCTTCAGGCCATTATAGGGGTGTAGGGCTAGGTAGATTTGCGTTCCAAGGTGCGATGGGCATCAATGCAAGGGTAGGATGTGTCTCTCATGCAGATTACCTTCCTTGCTGATATATGGAAAAGTCTTACTGCTATTGCTGCGAGTTCCTAATCGCCCTCAATGTTGTCACAACCGATGGGGAGGTCGAGCACTGTGACAAATTTGAAAACTCAGGCTTGTATTGTTGTGACCATGTCATAGACATATTATTGTAACTTGCTGTGCTGCGCTTATCATTGAACAGCGCATCAAAATGAAAAGCTTAGTGTACAACGGTCACAGCAAAGATTTTAGAGACTCTAGGCAGTTGTAGGGATTGCGCGATAACTTATACTGTAGTGCACAAGTGCCTATAACTAGCCCCTGTTCTGCCCCATATATAGGGCGGGGTGGGTAGATTACAGTGTGTTTAGGCAGTACAAAAGAGGACTAGGTTACTTAGATCCCTGTAACCAGGCTCTATAGTATTAGTGATTGACCGCCTAAAGATCCCTGTAGCCTCTAAACTTTTTGCGGTGGCTAATCTGATGGCTAATCTCCTCCCCCTTTATTTTCTATATAAATTTTTTATTCTTCGCCAGTCAGGCTTCTTCAATACAACCCATTGCACTCTCTATTCGCTTAGTCGGCAGATTTGCTTTCTCTCCTGTAGCAAACGTGCCAACAATTTGATCCTGCCGTGTCGCTCTTCCGTGTACAGCTATTATTTCATTTTTTACTAGGTCCACGGTTGCAACATTGCCCCACGGCATAGAATGAGTCCTGGAATTGGCCCCTACACTACAAAGACCTCACGGCGACCCCATCAAAAATCCCGTCTCGGATGCCAGAACTGCAAAAGGCGCAGAATCAAGGTTGGCCCTCGCCCTCCCACACAACCAATGATGGCATGTACTAAAACTAGTCAAAATCCAGTGTGATGAGGTGAAGCCCAATTGCAGGAACTGCCTGCGTCACTTAATTGACTGTGATTACTATCCAAACTCAAGAACCTCTTCCACCACCCTGTCCACAACGGAGACAGCCACCCCTGTAGTAGCTCCTCCCAACTCGTTCGATACCAGCTACACCTTCATCTCTTCATCCCAATCCAACTTTGCTCCTCCAAGGAGAGCGCATAGTTCACGTCCGCAGTCAATCCAACAACACCATGAGCAAACTTCCCAGTTGCATAAAGCTGTGGCCAAGAAGCCATTCCAGTTCACAGCCACTGACATGGCACTCTTCCATCATTTTATAACCTCAAAGGACTTGGGAGCCTCTCGGAACCAGATGCAAACCCAGCTTTCTCAACTAGGCTTTGCGTTCCACTACGTCCTGCATCTTGTTCTCGCATTTTCAGGCTTTCACTTAGCACGCTATTCGGCAAATCATTCATTCCTGGGCTTAAGGACTGACATCTACGCTGTGGCTGAACGGCACTATGAGATCGCTGTTCGCGAGGTCACAGCCGCAATTCCACTTATAGACACGACCAGCAGTCCTGCACTTTATGCATCAGCGATATTCATATTTCTCGGCTCGCTCGCAAAGGGGCCTCAGCCTGGGGAGTATCTAGCTTACCGCGATGACGGTGGTCCAGGGTGCTTGTCATTATTCATGGGCCTGCGGCCGATTTTGGATATATGTAGTGCAACTCTCTCGGTCGACTTGTCTGGCATCCATGGTTCGGATGTACAAGACCTGACTTCCCAGCCAGAGGAACCTCCTTTCCACTGTGAAGAACTGGGCTCCCATGCATATAGAGATCCCCTGGCCCAAGTACGACATCTTATATCCGCGACTTTCCCAGACGGTGGTCTCGGCTATACAAACTACTCTCAGGTGCTGGATAGACTTTGTTACAGCTACGATGTTGTATTTGGTAGTACTTCCAGGCTGACAGAGTCACAACTTTGGCCCCAGATTTTCAGTTGGTTGTATACACTACCGGATCTCTTTCTAGTGGATCTACAACAGCGACGGCCAGCTGCCTTGGTCATGTTTTCTTTTTTCACAGTGTTGCTGAAACTACTGGACCCGGCGTGGTTTGTACGCCAGTGGCCCGAACATATCATGAATGGCATTTTTCACGAACTTGATGAGTCTCATCGAGAATATGTTCAGTGGCCTGTGGAACAACTTGGGCGATTGTCCGACAATCCACATCTATTAGGGATAGGTGTCCCTTGATGTATTTAGACCCGTTTCACCATCGTGAATATATTAGTATTATTTGCGCTATTCTATTACGAGTTGTTCATGTCAAGATTATCAACATTGCTAACACTATTTACATCACCAGTTTGTCATGTGGAATACCCCAAATAAATTGAAAATTGAGCCAATATGATCGCAGGTGGTTCGATTGACAAGCAGACAAGCCAGGTATCAGGATGAGATAGACGCTACTTTCATCCACAATATCTTGTGTACACGTGTTCGTTGCAGAAGAAACTGTCTCGAGACACCTGAATGACCAGTCCCAATTTAGGTCCTAGCGGGCACAGTGGAAACTTCCAGAGTCGGAGGCATTTCCACCTTGGTGAATTGCTGTGGCTGGATACGGGCACAGAATCCGGTCTTGTTCTACTCCATCCGTCCCGTTGATCCGCACTGGGAGAAACTCGGGCGCAGTGCCGTTCTCTACCCACTTTCTCAATGCATCAAACGCAGTTGTTGGTTGTCCACCTCTGCCGCCAGCACAATGGGCCAAGCCTGGAGACTGGAAGTACCGGTAGAAGTCTTGTACTTCAGGTATTAATTTGCTGACCTCTCGATAATAATGCTCTGTGCCCTTCGTTGGAATGGAGCCATCAGCCTTTGGATCGGTTAGCGAGGGAACTCAACGCGATAAGTAACCTTATGTTCAATGACTTACCATGCCATGGTACGTGAGGAGCTTTCCTCCAGCTTTCCTAAACTCCATGAGATCAGGGTTATTGGCAGCCATGACATCAGTATATTCCCGGATGGCGCTGTGGAAAAGCGCGTCATATTGCTCATGACTGATACTTGAGATGTCGAAGCTTTGATTCTTGAGCACAAACAAGCTGAGCCATTCATCCGGGCTAGCTGTGCTGTTCTGACCTGGGACAACACCTAACGCACTGATGTCCGCTCCAGGGTTTACCCCATACCACAAGAAATCTCCGGAAGTAGTCCTAGGCCCTGACCAAGCGGCTTTTGCAGTGATCGCCGCCGCTCTGCTGAGCCGCATGGATTGTCCAGTAGCGCTGCAAGAGAAAGTCGTATTCACAGCACTGAACGGGTCGAAGTCACATCCCTCCACATCTGCGATGATACCATCGACAATACCGTCCAAGGGGTCACAGTGTACCACAGCCTCTGCAGTAAGAAATTCCAATTCACAAGCTAGAGGAGACGGCTCGCCAGCCCAGGTGTGAGCCAGGAGCGGGTAATACACTGCAGAAACAAACTCGGGCCACGACTGTGCTGGTGCGGAGGCCGCAATTCCATCATAGGCCTGTGGGTATCGCTGTGCAAGCATGAGACCCTGACGTCCGCCCTGGGAGCAGCCACTCCAGTAGGAGTACAAGGGAGGGACGCCATAGAAGCTGCGCACTAGGTCTTTAGCGATAATGGCCTGGTCATTTAGGGACCTGTAGCCCAGATTGTGGAGGGCTTCTAGATTGACATTCCCAGGGCTTTTTAGAGCCCATGGGCTTGGTTGCACTGCGTTCCCTAGGCCCGCGTCGGTCGTCGTGGTCGCATACCCCTCTCCGATGGCTCCGCCCATAAAGAACTCTGACAGGACAAATCGGCCTGCCTGCCATCCTCCTCCGCCTGTTGCTTGGAGGCGTCTGTTCCAGGTCTGTGGCAGCCAGGTTTCCACGGTGATATGGTCGTCATAACTCGGGTGGGTATAAGTCACTGTCACATTGCAAAACTCTACATTTCGCACTGATTGAGCACCATGGTTGTAGTTGAAATCGGCAGGCACGTCGAGGGTGAAGTTTTGAACCCAAGAAGCGGAGAGGGAGAGGATTTCAGCGCCGAAGAGTGCCGGTGTACTGATCGCCAATGGAGAACATGCTGTTGCGAGGAGTGAGAGGTTCATGGCTTTCTTAATACAACAGAGGAGGGCTGATATTACTGAGGGTTTTCACGCTTGTGTTGCGACGTCTAGTAATTCCAAAGGCTTTGCAGCGTGCTTATATATATTCCTGGCCAGATGGTACAATACTGGCGTTCAGACAATTTGATATTTAATGGCGAATCTGTACTGACAGCAGGGATCGTCACATACGAATGCGAATTGCCTTACTGAAGTTAATAATGGCAGGATATTTGGGACTAATGTACCTAAGCCTATGCTAAGCCTTATGCTTCATCTGAGTAGGATGGACGCCTGAACCCCAATTTTGAAGTGGGCCCCTTCTGAACAGAAGAGGAGACTCGTATTCGAACAACACCATGTGGATAGGACAGAATCAGGGAATAGATGAGCGAAATCCAAACTAACAAGATGAAGTCTAGATTTGATTATCTGTAGTAAAATTGCCCCTGGAAATCCCAAGTAGAACTTGCAGCTCTGCGTCTAGCATTGATACGCTGGGCTGTCAGAAAATTTTCATCCTACAGCATTACTGATCCCTGATGGAAGACATCCCTTAACACAGCACAGGTAGGATCACTTCAAGAGGAGAATAATGATCTGATGTTGATATCATTTCAAGTGCCCGAGTAATCATACATCCACAATTAAACCAAGGAAAATATTAAGAATGAAAGTTCGATACAAGAAACCCGGTAGGGCGTCATGCCACGGTTTGCCAGTGATCAGGCTAGAAACAAATGGAACATATCAAACAGTACAGTGTGTATCATCCAGCAAAGCCAAGTGCCCAATGATTCTTTCCCGTAACCAGCTCTCGCCCCCGACTGAGACTAAGCAGGATACGCCATCTGTGGTGCAAGTTGGTACCCAGTGAGCTCAGGTCGCGTCCGCAACTCCATCTCCTTCTCCTCCTGTATCAACGCACAGCACCCACACCAAAAAGTAACACAGCAGTCGCCGCAACAGGAACCGTCGATGCCATGCTTCTCGCGCATCTCGCCACGCCGAATTGTTTGAAAGATCCATTGGGAGTAGGCGAGGGAGAGAAACCCGAAAATTGCGCACTGGAAGACGAGGAGGGTTAGTTACGTAGAGCTCATTGGTATCATGTTGAGGGTACCTGCATCCCCGTTAATGCTGCTGTAGTTTTGTAGAGTTGGATCCTGGGCTCTGGCCTGAGTTTTGCCAAACGTAAGACAAGGAAGACAGCAACTTGTCAGGCCTTCGATTGATGGCCGAGTTAGCTTGATGTGGACGAAGGAGGGTGTGGGTGGTACGCACAGAGTGAGCCTGGCGAGAAGCATTCGAAAAGTGAATAATTCCAACTGGTTTTGTTGTTTTTGGCCATTTTGGGCTAATCGAGGGCGGTGTTCTCAAGTATGGAGCGTGTGAATGTGCAGCAATTCAGGCTATGCAGTCGGTGACTAGGAAGGGGAGATAGGAAAGAAGCATGCCACTTAATACTCCATGGTACAGTAGCTTATATATGTCTCTAGTGGTCGAACATCGCTGACAAGAACGTTACGGAAATTTCCAAGACGATAGACCGTATCCTATAATATTTCCGAATTTGACCAAAAATGGAAGTTCGCATTCGTGTTGAAAGTAGTAGCTTACCTTACCTAATGTATAAGCTAATTAGAGCTGTAGCGAGAGCGATCATTCATTCATTCGGCTTTTGTGGAAACCACGGAAACCACTGCATGACTGGACAGCCATTAGGTAATTTTACGTCGCACCCACTCGAGGTACTAAACTATTTCGGGTCATTCATGCGATTGAGCTATAAGCAGTAATATTCACAATACGTATCAAAAGCATATAACGATCTCTTAAATACCAATTAATTAGCCTATAGGGCTTAATCATCCATATGAATAATTTTATTCTTCTAAAATCTACTGCAGTTTAGATAAGTCTGAAATGTAGAGGAGCATAGATAGTCAGCAAGAAAATATCAACGAATTCAAACCAATCTGCCATCACCTATCTACCTATCTGTATCTTAAGACATAGCTATAGGTCAGGTCAAAGTCAGAGGCTAGGTAATTCTTCCAACTCATTCAGAGTCAAAGTAGAAAATCTCGCTAAGCTCTCCTCTCTAATACTTAAACTCCTGGCCAACAAGCTTCTCACTCAGCTTCCACAGCCTCTCTGCATCAACCTTACTGGTCGCCCACGAGTACACTTCTTCCTGATCCGGGTCCGCAACATGGCAATCGTTCAAGAAGGCACCGTTATGCTCCGCAATGCTGGTATCGAACGCAGCAAAGACATGTGTCGCAGCGCCCTGGTCCAGGTCCTTTATCTGCATCTTGGCCATGCCCCACAACCACTTATTTCCATACAAGTTATCCATTTCTGTAAGATCTGCAGAAAAAGAGGCCAGGTCATCGCTCCCGTGCGCCGAGAGGTTGGTATAACTTACGCCAGGACACATTGGAAAGGCGAGGAGACCCCGGGAGCCGAGTCTCTCGGCGAGTGAGAGACCCATCAGAGCATTGGCCGTCTTGGACTGGCCATACGCCAGCCACCTCTGATAGTACTTTCCCTCGTTGAAGTTATAATCCGACCAGCGGATATGGCCGATACGGTGCACGCCGCTAGAGACGATAACAACTCGCGGGGTTTGCGAGGCCAGAATCTTCCCCATGATGAGATTAGTGAGGAGGAAGTGGCTGAGGTGGTTCGTTTGGAACTGGCTTTCGAAACCGTCCTCTGTCAGTCTGTACGGCGTCGCCATAATACCGGCGTTGTTGACTAGGACGTCAATGTGAGGCACGTCAGCCCATGAATTGACGGTTTCTGCCGCTTTACGGACGTCGGCAAACGAGAGCAGGTTCAGGGCGAGGGGCTTAACCTTGATTTCTGGGTGTGTGATGCTAAGCTCGACGATGAGACCTTGCATCTTTGGAACCGAGCGGCCGCCTAGGATGAAGATAGCGGGCTGTGCTACAGCGACTTGCTTCACGAAGCTTTCGCCGAGACTCCCTGGGGAGACACCGGTGATGAGTATGATCTTTCCGGCGATTTGAGGGGTATAATAGTCGACAAGCTCACTGGCCATAGTCTTGTGATTGCAGGTGGGCGCCATGGTTGTCGGTATGGTGTAAGTTCAAGTTGTTTAAAAAGCCGTCGAGGTATCGATCGCTGTCGAAGGATTAAAGGTAATGGCAGGTTAGGACGGTTAGGGACAGGACTTTCTGTGACCCTTTATACTCAATTAATGAGCTAGTGCGGACTCGGAGCTGGACAGCATAATTCCCGGCCGTTCCATTAAAAGCGCCGAAACCATTTCGAGTCCTTGGTGCGAACGAACCGAGTAGTGACGTTGACAATGCGTGGTGAGGATACATCCCGCCCTCTCAAATGCCAATTAATCGTTCGTCATTCCAGAATCTGCTGTAGATTGGGTAAACCTAAAATATAGAAGAGCATAGACCACATTTGCATAGACCACATTTCCATCCTTTGGCTTAGGCCACACATTGGTATTCATTACGTTCACTTACTACGCTCACAGCACACTAGCTAAGTACAGACAACAGCCCCTAGTGAGATGAATCAAGGGGATGTGTACCTACAGTCTAACGCATATCATCCCTAATCTCGCAGAATGCTATCTCTAGATTTCATCGCTTACAGTCAGGATGGACGCAGCTTGTTAATCCTTCCAGCTGCCCATGTTGCCAGGCCGAGTCCAGTTATTTCACCGATAAATTGCAGTTTTTCTTGCAGCCATACTCTCTCTTCCTCCACAGCCAGCGAAGAGAACAGCAGGACTACCATAGGGAAGAACATGCCAAATGCTCTGTAGGCCCTTCCTGTCTTGTCTCCCTCAATATCGCGCGTACTGTCGAGACCAAGAACGGCAGACATATCTCCACAAATATGTCGGAGGATAATGAACCTCTGTGATGGGTCAAACTGATAATCAGGTTCGCAGCTGGTTCCGTTACCTTCCTCCTTGACCAAAGCCACGAGGCCTAGGACCAACTCAACGACATGGTATCTAACGGTTTGATATAGACTTCTTGCAATTACCTCGGTGGTTTTGGTGGAGACCTCGAACATGTTATTGAATGCTGTTGGTTGTTGATGTGAAGGCAGATCTGGGTTGGAGGAGGACTTGACACTGATGGCTGCGGCTTCGAGACCTTCGCTAATGCTAATCCCATCCTTAATAAGCTGTATCCCCTCCATTTTAGACGGGTGACAGCCCGTTGCGTTGACTTGAGCTCGAACACGCCTCTTGAAATCGACAGCCCGGCCAAGGATTGGCTCTAAAAGAGGACCATTCATCCACGGAGTCACGAATTTTTCGAGGGCTGACCACTTGGCATCGTAAGGTTCATGATTGACGAACATACTCATTAACTGAATACTCATATTAGTTGAATGTTGGCAGTGCGCGGTCCAAGGGTTTACCCGTACACAGATATGACAGAAGAACGCAAAAAAGCTTTTATCTAATTCAGAATGCCGCCCCCGTTCAGCCCGCCATCGAAGCAACATTAATGCCCCACGGAAGTGGATATAACATTGGAAATCCGCATCCAGCGGCATCATCTCGAGGTACTCTGGTACAATGGTCTATTTGCATTTAGCATGAACGGTACCTTGGTGACGGCAATCGAGCCATCTTCTATGCAATTGTGAGCTTGTGGCCAGATGAACGTATCTTACCTCGAAGAGTGAAAACAGAAATAGAGATACTAGAACTGAATCGTCCGCAGTCAGTACCGGATCATTAAGTGCGATATTGAGCGCCGTAATCGCTTTGCCGTAGTGCCACCTTGCCCGAACCATCAATCCAGACTGATGAAGTTGGCGAGCCAAGCTAGCCAAGGCGACGGCATGGAGCGCTTCCTGGAAACAGGCTGCTGATGAGCTACTGGCATACAACCTTGGGAGAACATTGAAGAGAGTCATTCCAGAGTTGGCTGCATAATCCATATAGAAACGGTGCCAGCTGTTGACCTCAGCAGTGATGTGGACTCCTCGCGGAATGGTAGCTGCCCCTCTGCTGCTGCCGGCCTGCTCTATTCTCTTTGTTCTTACTTTCTCAACCCGCGTCTGCACTTTATTCTCGGCGTAATTGTTCTGCGCACGAAGTAGAACATCCCAGACCTCGGGGTACCCGGGGCATGGTCGTCCAGCTGCCGTACAACGTCGACAGCATGGTTTTTGCAAGTCACACTAGAATGGGGGGAGTACAACGTCAGCCAGAAAGACTAGAAAGACCTTGACAGCACGAGAGGGTTACTGCACCTTGACACGGCGCTCGCGACACGTGAAACAGCATTTTGACCGCCTGCCCGCGTTAACCATTGGTATGGTAGAGGGATTTTCTTGTCAATTGTTTGTTGCTCTAGTAGAGTCCCAAAGAATTTGAACAACTCCCAGACAAATTCGTACGGTAGGAAATGGCACTTTACAGGATGAATAATGGTAGTACGAAAGAAATAAGCGTCAGCGACCCCATTAGCTCGCTTCCAGCACTCCAGGGTTACAGTTACAGGGTCTAAACCACGAACAGTATATCTAGTCGTCACACTAGGCGAGGGTTAAAGTGACGGTTCTTTCTTCGGACTTAGACGTCCATGCCATCCATGCTAACTTAATAAAAAGCTAACTATTTTCAGACTAGCGTCAAGTACGTAACCTTCCAGCCTAAACCATTAGGGGTTCTAAGTGCGACCCGGGAGGTTGTGAGGCTTAGCGCCATCAAATTTCGAATTGTGTGGATATCCCTCACTTCCTATTCAACCCCTAGAGTAAGGAGTAGGAATAGCTAAGAGTGAATTCGGAAGGAGCTAAGCCTGTATTATAATCTAAAAAGTAGTACTTAAAAGCGCGATAGATGTAGTCTCTCCTTTAAGAAACACAGCTTACAACTAGATATTCCTACAGACTTCCTCCGTCGCTACGCTATTAGGATATTAAGGACATCAAAGATATAAGCTGCATCTCAAATCTCATTATAGCCGTGCGCAGCCTGTGAAAAGGCGAAGCGGCCCGACAAGTTCTTCTCTCTGATATAGCTGTCAAGTCAGTCAGCCCCCTACTGCTAAGATTAATCCTATAGAGTTTGACACAGAGAAGAACATGAGCGTGTAGCGCTTCGGTGTGTCTGCGTTTAAGGTCCAGTTTCAAAATTTACATCTGCTAATGTCAAATGCGAGGATAGGCACCTCTCTAACATGCTGCTTACACTCACTCGCTCTCCTACCTACTCGACCTAGCAAAGCACGACAACCCTGAAAAAGTCATCATCAACAGTTTCTGTCCCGGCCTCCTCAACACGCGCATGTCTAATGTGCTGCCCATCTACCTCCGCATCCCATTAACGCCGTGGAAGCTATCCGCGCACGATCACCGAAGAAAGCGGGATGGATGGTGCTAAATGTTGTGGTGGTTGCAAGCGCGGGGGACACATGAAAGATGTTGTGGAATGAGACTATTGATGAGTTGCCGTAGTAGTTTTTGCGAAAATTAGATTTAGGTTATAGCACGAGGCTACTGATCGGACTCCGAATTTATTAACACCGCCCCTTGCATGAGTGGTGATATCATGCTCTATATTGAGTAATGGACAGTAGCAAAAATATCATGTGAATTGTTACGTACATGTAATCTTACTATGCGGGTTGGGAGTACATCAAGTCGCCAAACTCCTACAGTACATATACGATCTCGTTGCAACAATACGAGCGACAAGTGCACCATTACATCGATAAAGTGCTTAAGGGTGTACTATTTCGGCGACCTACCCTACTAATCGATCTCACAGTTCTCATTATAAACCTTCAAGCTTCAAGAGCTCCCATGATCTATACAGGAAGGAAATGACGACAAGGAAGACTTGGGATGTCTTCAACCGAAGGGTCATCATTTAATGAGGACCACAGCCGAGTCAGCATCTGCGCTCTTTGTGGTAAACCTTTTAGCACTCGTAAGCCCAGCTCCACAGGTAGAAAAATGTCGCAGTAATGAATGATATGACCAGTCTCATCTTACAATCGCCATATAAACTACTGCCGCCGAAGTCAGAAACGTACGCGAAAACGTGGTGTATCGTGTTGCGCATGTAGCCAAGCAAAGGCGAAATGTAGCTTTCAAACCCCTTGTTCTCGCTGCCTTGCCAAAGGAATTGTATGTGTTTACAATACTCATATTCCCTCTGCCAGCACCTCCGCACAATCCGTATCAACGATTGTCCCAGCTGGAGCGGTCAATTCAGATGGGGTTGAGAATCTACCGTTGCATTTCTTTGGAGATGTTCCGGTCATAGAATTTCCAGGTCCCCAGTTATTCGATCCATATCTCGATGAGACATCAAATAATACAGTTGATCAATCGACAATGGAGGATGATGGCTTTGACCAGGTTGCAAATCACGACCAAGAAGATGTGCCCGCTACATCTGATCAACTGGTCATCAGAAAATTCGCAACGCGCTTCATCAATTCCCTTGAAACCGTCGGTAATCTAGCGTACCATCCTATGGATAGCTCAGTCGCTCGACACGGCGCAGGCTTAGTGATGCAGTCTCTGCGTGGTTATCCAGAGAGAATGTTACGCAGGGACAATTTTCCACCATTCATCCATCCACAATGGCACCATCCTCTTTTGTCTGAGCCACTAGCTATATGTATGACCATCGCACAGATGTTTGCTAACCGGACCACCAACATTAAAACTTTTCTTTGGAGAACCATTATGGCAGAGCAAGTCCGCTTCCTTAAGATGGTATTCATTCATCTTATTCTTCTTAGCATGCCACGTTAACTAATCTCGTAAAATATTAGGATCTAAGCAAAGAGGACCTTCTGGCAGTTGGTCAGTCACAGCTTATATACCTTCTCATGCGTATAGCTGATGGCTCGACGGAGCCTAGCGGATGGAACCACGATATGCTTCTAATATCAGGGGTATGGTGAACAGTACTAAACCCATCACAAGAGACTAACCCGTATCGTTAGATTCTATGTGGCCGACTGGAGGAGGTTTGTAATGTACAGCTCTATCAGAATGAGCTGTCAAGCCCAAGCCTTACTTGGGAAGAGTGGATCTTTGCGGAATCTTGCCGAAGGTAATATACACATTTGCAATTGACCAATTATACTAATCAGCGAAGCAGAGCTTGCTGCGTCTGGTTTCTAATGAGCCGTGTAGTCAGCATTAGCAGCGGCATTGATTGCCCACTCCTCGAGAAGATTCAAATTCTACCTCTCCCTTCTTCGAAAATGCAATGGGAAGCGAGCAGTCAAGCGGCTTGGGTGTTAGAACTTGAAAAGAGCACTGACACGTTGTGGACACTTGGAGATCTACATGATTTGCATCAAAGATGTAACGAGCCGCAGGCCGCCCGACAGCTGGACTCATGGAATGCAAAAACAGATCATCTGGGAAGTCTTTTAAACGCAATCATTGCAATGATATAACGACCTATGAAGTATTGGAACTAGAGCAGCAGTATCAAACTGTTCATTTCTTCTTGTTCCTAACTACAGGATAGCGTGTGACTTTATATTTATAACAATAATGAATGAATGAATGGTGTGATAGTGGTGTGCTTTAATATGATACCGTACTACTAACTTAACTCAAACTGACATGAAACTTGCACGTAACCAGAGAAGACTGTGATCGCATCCTCCCAGCAGAGAGCTGTAGTAAGATAATCAGAACACCCTCCAAACACAAAATTCTACCAAGGTATATCCCTATCGCTAGCGGTAAAGGTCATTGTAGGACCATCCTTATCCAAAGTGGCCAACTCGATCACTCGCTGGGCGCCAACATGAGGTGATGCGCCTCCTGCAACAGCAGGTCCAATATTTGTTGCCACTTGCCCCGGGCAGACTACATTGACAAGACCACCAATGTCCCTCAGGATGCGCGCATAGGTCAACGCAACCATATTAAGGGCGGCTTTGCTAGCATTGTACGCTTTGAAGTCGGCCGGGTCCCATAGCAATTCGGATTGGGTGGTTAATTCGAGCGAACCCATTCGTGATGATACAAAGACAATACGTGGTAGCTTTGATTTGCGCAACAGAGGCAATGCAGTGTCTGTCAGAGTTGCTGTGCCGATTGTGTTGGTAATGAAAGATGTTGAAAACTTCTCGTAGGTGCTCATGTCTTTCCAATCCTGCAGAATGGCGGCATTGTTGACGAGCACGTCTAATCGTCCAAACTTCTTCTCGATGTTTTTCACTGCTGCGATGATTGAGGCCTCCGAGTCAAGGTCCAACTGGACGCTGACCGCGCCACAGCCATCTACTTGAAGAGAAGAGGCAACCTTGGCGCCAGCATCTCCGTTCCTGGATCCAATGATTACGAAATAGCCATGCTCTTTTGCCAGTCTAGTGGCAATTGCAAGACCTAGACCTTGGTTTGCACCTGAGACGAGGGCAATAGTACGGTTGTCTGTAGAAGAGGCCATACTTCAATAAAGTTGTTGTGTCCACCTTGGATAATAGAAAGATTTTCTAAATGATTTTGTAACGAAAAAAAAGTTGTGCTGTCTTTTGGTCTCTATGTTTTGCAGTTGAAATAGGATGAGCTCTACGTCTTATATGTTTCTTACGAACTCTACTCTAGACAAAATTGGCTGATTAGTCTTATTCAATTTGGAAACTTTGGCATGTACAGAACTCTCTACGGCTATTTTCGCCGGGTTTCATTTGACCTTATTGGGATTCAACATACTGAGTTGAGGCGGCGAACTTGGCCGCCTGAGATTCGACGTCCGGCCAATTTCGCCGTCATCACAAATCGTTGCGGAACACAGTCAGGCCTTTGGTATTCTGTAAAATTAGGGGAACACAGCCTCATTCGGCTTTAGGTTTAGTGCTTAATGCCTATAATAGTCCCTAATTTTAATTTCCTATAAAGCATAAAGATGCTTTATCCTATTGCCCTTATAGAAACTCTAATTCTTAGCACTATTCTAGTAACTTTTTGTAGTTGCCTTCGTACTTCTTGAGCATGAGCTGAAAAACGACCATCCCTTCTAGAACGAATAAAGTCATTGGAAAGACACGCTCCGGTCAAAGTTGAGCATCCCACGTGCCACAGGAAAAAGTGTGTCATTTTTGCAAGAGAGAGGTGAGTGAGTATATTTCTTCGTTACAATGAGTTACTGATTGTGCAAGGGAAAGTACGTAGGCACGAATGGTTATGTGTATAATTGTGAAGTATTAGCGACTAATCTAGATCTCGCAGTGATTCCCGTGTATGCCTACAGGTGATTGTACCCTTGTCCTTGTTCGCTGCTACTTATGCACAGTTCCATCTATTAGCTACAATCACGACAAGCCTACTAGGACGTCATAAAATGCTACCTCTCTAGTTAGGCTATATAATACTAGAAGTCCCTTAATTACTGTTACTTAAGTCCCTTGCTTAGCTTCGTCGTCAAATTTCTTCATATTTTTAGTTTGTGCGAGACCTATTCATTACTCACTTAAGGGCCTAAAGGGCTTTGACGTTTAGCTAGAAATATAGTGCATTTATCACATATATAAAGCTATATAAGGGAGCAAGAATCTCTCTCTCTGGAGGTGCTGTTAGGAACAGGGATCTCCGTCAGATGGTCTTCTAGGAGACCTTTGCATATTGCTGCTAGGTATCCAGAGAACCTATACATGAAGTGTAAGATCAGTAAAGTTCTAGAACTTGATTCCGAAAGAAAGTGTTCTCGGTTTGTGCTTGCTAATATGTATACCGTTGCGGGGATCCCAATTCGCTCACTTCGGCCTAGAACGGAGCCTCAATGTCGCCGGTGCTTCGGTGACCCTCCCCTTACTGAGCGAATTTCTCAACTCTATTATTGACAAGCGGCTAGTGCGCTTTAGACGGCAATGTGCTCGCTACAGAACAAGTTCGCATCTGGATTGTCTTCTCCTGGCTCCGAGTCTCTATTCCTCATCTTCGTCAAAGACATTGTCTGATCCGATGGTGCATTAAAGAGTATCGGATTACTATTTGACCCTCAATAGCCTCACTCGAGCTTGTCTATAAACCTATGCATTTCATGAATAGCAGCTTCGTGACAGGGAGAGATGAAGCGATAATTCCAAGGTTGGTTTCGGTCTCTGCCCGGATGACAGCGATAGAACCAGTGTCTAAAGCAAAAATAGCTAGTAATAATAGGAACTTCGATGCGATAGTTTGGAGGATGTACAGAATGAGGCTACTGTCGTAATAACAGAGACGATGCTAACTATTCTTGCTATTGCTGCGACGCAGGCACGATTTCTCCTCGGTACAATTCGGTGCGAGTGGTATATATCATTCGACTGCCACCTTTCTAAATAAGACTCTTACTTTACAGAAGGCGTTTCTTTTACTTTTAATTTCTATACTTTTTAACTTAGTTTACCTCTTATAAAGCATTAAATTTAGCTTAAAGAAGTATAACTAAACGTATTATTACTTAAGCTCCTTATATAAAT
>JAJONI010000208.1:0-32590 GCA_022190145.1 Pezicula rhizophila
TAGTGAAGTATTCCAATTCACCATTTCTCTGAGGTATATAGACAGACTATAGGGACCATATTCACAGTAGTCCAGAAAAACTTAGAATTCAAGGAGTATTAGATAAAACTGGAATCTATTGAATGATATCAAGACATGGTTTATCACTTGCTTGCCTAATTTCAGATACTTCAAGGTGTAGCATGATAACAGGGATTCCAATAGCCCACGGAAGTAGACCAATCTCTCTCTCAAGAATAAAAATGCTTGGATTTGTTTGAATTCCTCACAGGTATGAAATGTAAGTCATATATTTTTAATTCCCATCTATGCCGGTGAGGGCCATCCTAACGTGTAAATACGCTCTTGAGAATGTAATCCTTATTTGGGCCGTTAACAGTATACTCCATCTTCCAAGTTTCTAAGGAAACGCCCTTGAAACGGAACTCGTACTCGACTTCGTAATTATCTGGAGTACACCAATGACTCGATATAGCTCGCCAGCCTTGTCCTTGTTCTTTTGGTGGAAGGAATTTGAGATCGTGAAAATGGTAGTCGACCGTAATATTGTCATCTGGCTTAACAAACCAGACGCTGAGCACATCCTTACTTGGGTCGCTGCCGTCTCTTGCTTCTACGTAACGATGTACATACCTATTACAAGTCAGCTTGTGTTACCAATATACTCTGGACAAATCAAACATGTTCTACCTTTTCTTTGCTATTGTCTCCCACCCTGCTTCAGCCCTGAACTTTCCTTCTTCTACGTAGAGATATTCCATATCAAATTCGGAGTCAGTGGGCAGCCTTGGCAGGAATCTTGAAGTCCCGTTGAAATCCCCACGGCATGAGGGCTCAGGACTAATGTGTGATCGGACGACTTTCCAATCTCCCTGCAAAGCTCGAAAGACAGCTCTAGCCAAAAAGCCTCCAGTTTTGCTCTTCTGAGGATCGAGTATAGTTCTCTCTATTTCGGCAAGAGCAGGGCTGGAAGACTTTGGGTCGGCCACGTACCGCTGGGGAAGCACAATCCAATTAGGTGCACCTTGAATGGGAGATGGTATGCGTGGGATTCGTAAGATCTAATAGGAGTAGGCGTCAGCTGATTTGAATTTCTACGTCAGTTTGAAAACTCAGGCACACTAGAAAACAACCCTTAAAAGCAAAACCCAGGGAATCTGTATTACCTTTGCGAAAGACTCCATTAAGTAAGCATAATCGCCCATTGGAAATTGTGCCCGACGATCTGACGTTCTAAGCTGGACCACTTTATTCCTTGTGTCATCTTCTTTCAAAGATGAAATAGCTTGTTCGTCTTGCGTCCACAACTTTCCAAGAAAACGAGCCTGCATCTCCATCACACCCCAATACGGACTTCTATAAAACCCGACAAAACCGAGTGATGGAATGGCACGGTGAACGGTTGAGTGGACATCCAAAGCCAATGGAAACTCGCTAGAAGAGCTGTCATAGCCGAGCGTTTCCAATACCTGTTTGTCAAAGAAGCTGAAAGATGGAGCAGCTTCGAAACCGGTTGCAAAAACAATTGCAGCAACATCATCGATTGGCACCTCCTTCCCGTCATCTTCAATGATCACGGTGTTTGGACCTCCTCTAATTAACTTTCCTCTGTGGGTAACTATCTTTTTCGAACGGACGAATTCCGTGTAACCGTCACTACATGCAAGCCATGCTTGTTTGGATCTAATATCCCCTGTCACACTCAAATTGTCATCTCCTATTTCGGTCTGGTCAGAGCCAATGTATGTGTTCATGAAGTTATTGGTGATATTGGCTGCTTCTGGGGTAATGTGACCAGAATTATTTTGAATTGGTCCAGCTGGTCTCCAATCCAGATTATACATGATAAGATCGAGTGGCAAGAAATTGGGTGAAGGATTTTGAACCTAAATCAATATTAGCCTGTGTGAGGATGGAACTCATCTTGATTAGGTCGTTGTGTTTGATATTAAGGGCCAAGGCACCGTCAGCCATGTCCCTCCCTGTCCTCACAGCAAAACTACTAGCTGGAGATGCGAAACGATTGAACCCACCTTTTCTGCGCTGTCATCACCCCAGTTTGTGGTCGGTTCTGTTGGAAAGAACAGTGGCATCACCCAAAACGGCCGTTGGACGATATTATGAACCGTGTAGGTAGATGGGAGAGTTTTTGGCCCTGGTGAGTTCTCCGCAGAAGAGAGTTGAAATGCTATATATGCAGCAGTTTCAACTCCTGACATCTGTCCACCAACGACGACAATCTTAGTCCCCTGATCGATATTTCTTGTAATCTTTTTCAGATCCCGGAGCTCAGAACTGTGGATGACAGGGACGTTCGGTTTTCCTGGTACAGTTTGAGTTACTCAAACCAATGCAATGACCGAAAGTAATTACCTTCCAAGTCTGACGGGACCTGGGGTAGCTTTGGCTTCCCAAAAAATCCCGATGCAATAATGACATGTTCAAACTCGTGAAGGGTCTTCTTGTAGGTCTTTTCATCTCGGACTTCAACCTTCCAAGCAGGACTGTGAGCTTTTGAATTAGGATAAGGACCTCAAAAAGTCTCGGATCAGATGCTTGCCTTTCTAGGACTTTCTCTCCTTGTGGAGGTTCAGTAATCCGAGTTACTCTGAGACCTGTGAGAATCTGACATCCGGGAGATGATGGCGGCGACAGGTATGCATTCCTGTATGACTCCAAATACTGGCCGACTTGCCAAGCTTTGGGGAATTGGGGAGTGTCTTCAGGCCAGGCCCAGTCGCTGAAGCTGACTGTGTGACGGCTCTGATTGGTACACATCTCCGGATTGACCATACCCTCATCTTTGTGTGATACGGGCCACAATCCACCTATTCGATGATATTTTTCGAAGATGGTGACCTCGAAAACGTTGGGGTGATCATGAAGCAGCGTTTTTGCAGCAACCAGGCCGGACGGACCAGCGCCAACAATGCAGACCCTCCTCATAGTAAAGCTTGTGAGATGAAATTGGAAGAAGTGTAGAGAGAAAGAAGATGACTGAGACTGAGAGGCTGTTGATTAAGGTAGTGAGGTCTGAGATATCGCAGAGCGCCAAGTCGGCCGCATCGCTCGTGAGTACTGCAAAAGCGGCAGTAGAATCCATTTCCTCAAAATTAGTTGGATGCTTCTGAACATGTACTTAGGTGTAGCCATGAAAGAAGGCGCCATAAAGATCCGCTAGCTCTGTAATAACCTGCTTGACTTTTAGAGCTTGAAGAGTGGAAGTCAGAAGCACACATCGTGGCGGTTGTTAAAGCGGCACTCTTTAATTCTCTAAGATTCACGACAAGACCCGCGACTAGGAAGGAAATGGTTTTGAGGATACTCGCTTACCTTGCTTACTCTCCATCTGCAATGTCTAAAATATTATTGGAATGGTTGGGATAAAATGGAGAAGAATAGCGACCCAACGATAACAGGGATATACCAACCCTTGACATCTGCGAGTCCTGTGCATTATGCCCCCCAGCTTCCATCTAGTACTGATAAGAGAGGGAATAAGACTGGAGGATCTTGCTCCTATTGTATATATAGTACTACTGTATTCCTTTTGTTTCGGATCGTCTGACCGTACCCAGTAATACCTTAATACATACATATCACGTGCTAAGTGTTCGGCCACTGACGGGAAGGATGCAAGTTCGTTGCGAAGCTTTGGGTTGGTCGGTAATGCAAAGTTAAAAAAAGCTAAAATCAACTTTTTGCTAGATCAGGACTTAATAATCAATAATGGCCATCCAGCTTCCAGGAAAGTGGAGTCCCGAACCTGTACAAGTAATCTCCTGACAACTGTACAACTTCACAATTGGCTTTGGTCGGGGCATGGAGTGCGGGGTCGTTGGTATCCTGGGGAACCCCCAAACCCGCCCCTTGTAGATCTGGCATTAGCGAATGAAACCCCCGAGCAATATGCTTCACCGTTTGGCTCCTCGGCAGTATGTCGTACTACGATACGGTATCGCCGAAAGGTTAGTGAGATGACCTGCCTGAGCAGTGCAAAATGTATAGATAAGTGGTGCCGCGCTCATTTCTTTTGCTTACATCCGCTTCCTTTCGTCTAGGTTCTGCACTTCTTGGCTATATTTTCACCTATAACCTTCTTGAAGCATCTGCAAGATGGACACGAAAGGCTCTGAGGCCCCTCCGGCCCATGTCAGCAATGGAAGTGACGATGAGAAAGCCATTGGGGGCCAGGGTGCACAACAGGAGGTTGTGATTCCTGACCCTGATGCCCACCTTAGCGACGAAGAACGCGCTGAAATCGTAAATTTTTGATCTGCCGAGCCATCTGAAATGGATTTGCTAAAGCTTGCACAGGACCGAAAGCTAGTGTGGAAGTTAGACTTGACTATTATTCCTTGGGTAAACAAACCAATATTAACCTTGTTTTTAAAGTTATTTGCTAAAGCTAACTTCCTTCTCGTTGTGTATTCTATATTTGTTGGCCTTTTTGGATCGAACAAACATCGGCAATGCCAAAATTGCTGGCCTGCAAAAGGATTTGCACAATATGACGACTGGGAGGTATAATGCGACGCTCTCGATCTTCTTCGTCTCGTATGCCATTTTTGAACCTGTGACAAATGTCTTGTTAAAACGTCTCCGACCTTCTATCTTCGTACCAATAATCATGTAGGTTATCTAGAGTTATCAGGTTTCTACAGTAATGGAGGCTAATCTTGTTTTAGGGTTCTGTGGGGCATTACAATGACCTTCATGGGATTTGTTAAGAATTGGTCTGGATTAATGGCTGCTAGGTAGGTGAAATGAGTAATCTACGTTGCATATATCACCAGGAGACTAAATTCTCTGGTAATAGGTGGTTTCTAGGCCTTTTCGAGGCTGGTCTTTTCCCGGGCATTATGTATTATCTTTCGTGTTGGTACAAAAGATCAGAATTCGGCATTCGAAGTGTAAGTGATCTGTTGTTGGCCTCCATTAGTCTGTGGTATCTTAAGATCCCTGAGGGAGATCATCTACCCACCAGCCTGCCTAGCTGAGCTACTGTCATGAAATAGTCTAGTCTATTCCTTTTATCCCCCCTTGTTATTTTTGTTTACTTCTAAAGATACCAGCACGACTTTTCAACATTGCGCTTTCATCGCCTCGCAATGCACTGTTCAATGTGCTAACTCACACAGGCCATCTTCTTCTCGGCGGCTGCTGTGTCTGGATCTTTTGGTGGACTTCTCGCAGCAGCAATCGAAAATATGGATGGATTGGGCGGAAGACCGGGGTGGGCGTGGATCTTTATCCTGGAAGGAATTTTGACCGTTCTTTTTGGTATTGGTTCAATCTGGAGTAAGCAACATATTTTTTTTGTTCTTATATCCTTGAAAAACTATCAGACGACTCCGAGGGCATGTCTCAAGACTCTTACTCCTGCTCTTCGAGAGAAACATAGTACTAATTTATTGCAGTGGTTCACGATTTCCCAGACCTCGCGACGTTTCTTACTCCCGAAGACAGAGCACGTGTGATCCATCGTCTGAAAGCCGACAAGCAGTCATCTGCTGAGCACGAAGAGTTCAAGATGAAGTATGTCTGGCTTGCCCTCAAGGACTATAAGACATGGCTAGGCATGGTCATCTATATGGGCTGCGACATGCCTCTATACGCTTTCTCTCTATTTTTACCAAGCATCATATCTCAGCTCGGTTATGCAACAACAAAGGCGCAACTGCTATCTGTACCCCCATATGCCGCAGCGGCAATTCTTACTATAACGATTGGCTATATTGCCGATCGTACCCGCCAACGTGGGCTCTGCAATATTTGCGTGTCATTCCTTGGTATTGCTGGCTTTGCCATGCTTCTTGGTTCGCAGAAACCTGGTGTAAAGTATGCCGGTACATTTTTGGGAGCTCTGGGGATTTACCCGTGCATCGCGAATACCATTTCTTGGACCTCAAACAACATCGAAGGCGTATACAAGCGCGGCGTAGTTTTAGGATTCGTAATTGGCTGGGGAAATCTGAATGGGGTTGTCAGTTCCAACATTTTCTTCCAAAAGCCAAAGTATACAGTTGGCCACTCGACTGTTATGGCATACATGATTGTATGTCTATTAGGCGGAAGTACGTTGATGCACATACTATTGCGGAGAGAAAACGCGCAGAGGAGAGCTGGCAAGAGAGATCACTGGGTGCAAGGCCTGAACGAAAAGGAGACGGAGGCCTTAGGCGACCGTCGGCCCGATTTCATGTACACTTTGTAAGAGGGTACAAGGGGAGGGACTCTACAGGTCAGCACGGTCAACGAAGTGGAAATTCGTGGACTCATCTACAATTGCATTACCTCCATGATACCATCGAAAATGGAAGTGAGGAAGAAGATATAGCGAAGAGCATGTTAGAGTCATGTGTTAGTCGCTTAACAGTTGTTAGATATTTCTCAGGCTTCACTTCGATGACAAACTTCCCATTTTCCATCTTCCAAGAACCGGCCGGATATTATCGTTCCACTTTTACATAAGTAAGTCTTGCTTACTGCTTACGCTTTGGGTTATTTTAATGGAGCCGCCCTTCGGCAATTTATCAGTTATCATATTCTTCGAATGCAACATCTTGCAACTGCCAGCTCCTTATCGGCGGTTAAACAATGTCCATGATAAGATACGAACGAACCTGGAAGGGGTTCATATTCCGATCACGTACAAAGTACAGGTAACATGAGCTGCAAGGTACGCCACGGTAAAAGACCTTCTGGGTCTGATAATTATTGAATATGGAAAATGGGGGTATATTTCTAAGCCTAAGTATATATACAATAATTTCCCTTCTTTCAATTCTTTCTCTGCACGAATCATTTTTCCTAGACTTGCTGGCTATTTGAAGCTTGTCTTAAAAATGGTTTCCTTTATTAGTCGATCTTTTGTTGCTGCTATAATAGCCTTTTCAGTTCTTGCGCAAGGAAGTACTATTAATGTCAATGGCATCTCTTATTATGCGTCAACTGATGCGGTCACCACTATTGCAAACTCCGAAGCATTGTTGAAATCTGCTGTCATTTCGGTAGCACAGGGGTCTGATCTTGTACCGTTGACTGTTATCGATCCTGGAACCAACAACTTTACGGCCGAGGTATTACAAAGTATTGTTCAGACCTACACCACCTCAGACGATGTTTTTAATGCCGGCTTCCTCCAAGGTGAGATATCTGCAAATTAAGAATTAAGTAACCGCAATTTTGCTAATACAGCAGCAGTGGTATATCTCAAGAACAGCAGCGTGTCTGCCAATCTGAGTCCAACAGGATACGGCACGAAGCTCTTCTTACAGTCGTCTTCCAATAATTATACAAATGATATTCCTATCGGGCCGTACTTCATTTCTGTATCTACAGGAAACGTCTTCCAGGCTTACAGATTATATTCTGATGTCCAGGGAGCATTTACCGAGGGACTGATTGAAAAGGGCGATGGGACTTTTGACGTTCTTCCAGCTGCTATTCCAGTTAGTCTATAAATTATATTCATCGTAATCTGTGAGTAGCAGTGCTAATTAGCTCAATCAGGGAGCACAATCTCCAACTATTGGAGTATTGTCTCGTTTATATTACACTCCAAGTGACGCAAAACCTCTTGCGGGTGTAAGTCAAGCACTAACCCCTCCCAGTCATATTTCTCGCTAATATTCAGACAGGTTCGTCTTGGTATCAAAGATATTTACGATATTGCAGGCGTCAAGACAAGTTGTGGAAATCGAGCTTACTATAATCTTTATCCAGAGAGAAATGTTACAGCTACTGCTGTACAGAGATTGATCGATGCTGGGGCTGTAATTATTGGAAAGATGAAAACAAGTCAATTTGCAAATGGAGAGGTAAGCAGCAGTCTATCGAATACTATACTGGAGTTCTTAACGACTGACTATTCGCATTCAGACAGCAACGTAAGTCTATATATAAGCCGATATTCATTTTCTAAGTTTTTAAGATACAAATGTTCTGTTCCCAGAGAGCAAGAGCAACAAGGGCTGGACTATATATAAGATAACGAGAATTGATCTAACACATAACCTCAATGTAGTGCAGATTGGGTAGATTACCACTCCCCCTTCAACGCCCGAGGAGACGGGTACCAAGACCCATCATCATCCTCGTCAGGGCCAGGAGCAGGAATAGGAGCCTACCCATGGCTCGATCTGGCCCTAGGATCCGACACAGGCGGCTCAGTACGAAACCCATCACAAGCAAACGGAGCCTTCGGAAACAGACCATCACACGGCCTCGTTCCCTTAGATAATGTAATGCCATTATCACCAACCCTAGATACAGCAGGCTTCATTTGTCGAGACGCAATCCTCTGGAAGAAAACAGCAGCAGCACTCTACCAAACGAATATCACATTCGGGTACACCAACTTCCCAAAAAACATCTACACCTCCGGATTCCCAGAAGCTTCCGACCCTACAAATACAGAAGCCGAAGAAATCCTACTCTCTTTCCTTTCCAAACTACAAACCTTCCTCTCCGCAAACGTATCAGCAATAGATTACGACACACTCTGGAACGAAACCGGACCCATAAACGAAGTCGGTGACCTATCCACCTTCCTAGACATAGTCTACCCAACCCTAATCTCCCAACAACAATACGAACAATTCACTCTCCCCTTCTACAACGACTACGCAGCCGCAAACAACGGTCGAAAGCCGTTTATCGACCCATCACCACAAATTCGATGGGCATGGGGCCAAAATAATATCTCCACTACAGCCACAGAAGAAGCAATAACCAACAAAACAATCTTCATGAACTGGTTCAATACCAACGTTCTCCCACCTTCCTTACCTACCTCCTCAAACAACACAACCAACAACAGCACAACCAACAGCCCAAGCTCAACAAGCTCAACAAGCTCCACCTGTTCAGAATCCGTCTTCCTATACCCAGGCACCCTAGCAACACCCAACTACCGAAACATCTACCGCAGCGCCCCCGGCATCCCAACCGGATTCTCAGTATCTCGAATCTCCAACTTCGCAGAGGTACCAGATATGGTAGTTCCGATCGGGCAAGCGGCGTATAATTCCAGTATTACGGGCCGAGCTGAGTATTTACCTGTTGCGGTTGATATCTTGGCTGCCAAGGGGTGCGATGGTATGATTTTTGAGTTGGTCGAGGCCCTGCAGGCTGCGGGGATTGTGAAGGCCGTGGGGACGGGGAGTACTTTGTATGGTGGTGAGGATGAGATTTTGATGTGATATGATGGGATGTGATATGATGTGATGTTACTGTAATTGTAATGTAATTTTTTATTAGGGTTTAAAAAGTAGACTTCATGTTTGATGGATCTGTGCAGATAGTTGTTGTTTATTCTCCACCACTGCTTTTCTTTTTATCTACTACTAACTCGTTATTTATTGAGTTTTGTGTATCAGTCGTTATAGCACTGCAATATACGTCTGATCTTTGTCCTAGATGAGCTACTTCTTCTACTCTAGGCCAATAAGAGTGAAGACAGGGTAGTATAAATTCACCCTCCAGGACAATTGAGGTGGCTCTATGCTTAGCATGGTTTAAAAATACCACCGCAAGGTAGTTTTTAGAATTGTTGTTACACCCAACCGGAGCTTGCCAAGCTATACTACGAACCTTTAAATTCCTTCCTCAATTCAAGTAAGTTACTCGAAACAACTGAGTTGCTTCATCTGAAGTTAAAAAACTACCAAGGAACGAATATATGGACTTGTCGGCAAGGAGGAATATTGGGGTGTATAGACCAGCCCGTTTTCTACATGGGTTAATAACCGCAGCTGGCAAGTAATTAAGAGATAAAATTCTTATGGCTTATTTTGCATCTGTCTTAATTAGATGTTCATTTCTTGTATTAACTTATTTCGTCATTTCGTAACTAAGTTTTACATCAAACTAGTGCGTCCCCCAATCTCCGTCCCACCTTGACCATTAGGCATTTCCCCATTCCTACCCACTACAAACTCCCTGTAAATTCCACTCAATCTCTGTCTCTCATCAGCAGAGATACTAGCTCTCGTCGTGCCTAAACTTTTCACGATATGCTTCCACTGAATCACAACCTCCTGTTGCTCCTTTTCTTCCTTTGGTCCTTTCCGTCCCTCAATATTAGAGAGCTGACCCCGGGAAGCGAGTTTTGATTTTTTTTTGGCGAGTTTGATGCTTTCTAGCTTGGCAGAAATAGCAGCGCGTTCAGCTAATGCTTTCGAACGATTGGATCCTGCTTTTGCACGTTGTTCTGCTTCAAGGCGTTCCTCATCTGCCCCGTAGAGGAATTGCACGAAATTCTTGCTTGCTGTTGATGCGGCACCATTTGTTTTCTTGTTGGAGCCGAGTTCAACATGATCCTGATCGCCAAGTACGTCATGAATAGCTTCTAGGTGTGCATTGTAGACCAGTGCTTGTAAATCTGCTCCAGAGTAGCCATCTGTGCGTTCGGCGATGTCGTGGAGGTGCGAGAGCACGTCTGGGGAGAGGTGAAGTTTTTTACCGAGTGCGAGAAGAATATCAATTCTGTCTGCCTGCGAAGGGAGGTCACATATAAGGGACTTATCTAAACGGCCTGGACGGAGCAGTGCGGGATCAATCAGATCAGGCCGTGAGGTTGCGGCTAGAACATATACGCCGGAAAGGCCTTCTGCTCCATCCATTTGTGTGAGAAGCTGGTTGACAACACGGTCTGTAACACCGGTTGAATCATGACCTCGCTTTGGTGCGATAGAGTCGAATTCATCAAAGAACAAAACGCAAGGCCTTGCTGCTTCTGCTCGCTCAAAAAGATCTCGAACTGATTTCTCGGACGCTCCAATATATTTATTGAGAATCTCAGGACCTTTGACTGAGATGAAGTTGAGGCCGCATTCTCCTGCGACAGCTGAGGCAAGGAGTGTCTTACCGCAACCTGGGTATCCATATAAAAGTAGGCCGGAGCGGAGACGTAGAGGACATTGTGCAAAGATAGGTGCATATGTCGTTGGATACTGAAGTGTCTCGAGGAGGATTTTCCGAGTCTCCTGAAGACCGCCGATAGAATCGAAGGTTGTTGCTGATGTTTGAAGGGTTACATTACGTAGGGATGCTGGAGTAAATCCCTTCAAAGCGCAATCAAAATCCTGTCTGCTGAGCTGTACTGTATTATCATTCTTGGATGACTGAGAGACTGAACGAATCAAGGCCTCGCTCCTTGCTCGAGCAATAAGTAGCACTAGGTCTCCAGGCATGTATCCATCAGTTTCCCCCGAAAGATCTAGAAAATCAAGATCTGGGTCAACAATGAATCCTTCGTTTTTCTTTGCTTTTCTTGGTTCACTTCCTATACTGTCGCCATCCATCCAAGCACCATCTTCATCTGGCCGTGCAGTGCTATCAGCTGTACTCGGCCGACTGTCTGGATGTCTCTCTGGTGTCTCGTCAATCTTAGCCACATTTTGTTTGACAACTATCTCCATCACCCTTCGGCGCGCTTCTTTGTTCGGTGCTTTGAGTCCTATAATCTCTCGAACAACATGTCCACCCACAATGACATTGTGGAGCGATTCCTTAGCTTGAGCTGTTGCAAGCAGCACAACTCCGCTATCTCTCCCGCAATATTGTCGGACAACTGAACAGACTCCCTCACTAATCTGACGGCTACGACCATTTTCTCCTGTCTCTAGCTCCGTCTCAACTGGACATAGCCTATCAAGATCATCTAATATGACAACAGCTCTTCCACCAAGTCTCGCTCCCCAAGATGCGCCCATAAAGATGCGAGTGAAGGTCTCTTTTATTGTAGAAACCCGAGCTTCGTCCGTAACCAGCTTTCGACATGAGAAATAAGTAGTATGAAATAAAGTTTCCTGTCTTAACTGGTGCGCAAGTAGCTGTGCAACAGATGTCTTACCAGAACCCAACGCTCCAGTCAGTAAGACTGAAGACATATGCGAAAGGTGCGATTGCAGTTGTTGGATAAGGGTGTCAATTCCCACAAGTATCGGAACCTGCGTGGGTAGTGGATCGCTAACTGCACTAGCATTTGTGAGCGACAGCGGTCTCGGTATTGCAGCTTGAACTTCGATATTGAACCTTCGTTCCGAGCCTAAAAACCAGTTACAGGATGGCTTTCCAGACCCTGGTGTGCCCAGTTCAAACCTGACCATGCCACCCTCCCATCCTGAAAGCTTTTCTGTTGCAGCTAAAGGGGTCAAAACAGATCCATCAGTTAAGGGGCCTTCGAGCAGACCATCCATTGTTCCTTGCTTGCTATACATCTTCGATATACGCTTGGCAGCTTCTTCGCGTTCGGACTTAGATTCTCCGCCAAACTTAAGACCTTCGCTGGGCTTGCCAGTACCCGTTGCAAATGGAAAGACCTTGACTAATTGTGGTCCACTCTTAGTACCATCTTTCATTGCAGTTGGTTTGGTAATTTGCGGTGGAGCAGGTTCAACCTTGACAACACCACCTACGAGTCCTTCACAACCAACTGAAGCACAAAGTGGCGATGAAAGTGCTATATGGTGACTATCAGGTGGATCATCCCAAGGCATCAGTTTAGCAACCACTTTTGTGGTTACTTTGCCAGCTTCGCCTGAAGTTTCGATTTCCCGCTGTTGTTGTTGTGGATCGATGGGCGTTTGCAAACTCGCAGGCCTCATTATTGTCACACATACCCAAGCGATCCCTTTCAATGCTTTGGAAAGCATAATATCTCGGTCTACCCAAACTTTCAGTCCAGTATTTTTTGATTCATTTCCGTCTTCAAACCATTCTCCACATACACTCCGGTCCAGCCCCCTGAAGAACATTGCTGGCCGCGCCTCTTCACTGCGGCTGCTCCTACGCCGTATGGTACTTGTACCGCTTCTTCCACCGGCACTCTTTCTCGAAGAAACGCTACGATTTTCTCTTCCAGCACTTCTTGTTTGCTTTGCTCTTGTTTTGGGTGCCACAATAACTTCAGCATCGGGAGATAATTTTGCGAATGGTATCGATGAAGACGGCGCCGGCACGAGGGAAGTGATGATGATATTGGCAGTCGACGTGGGCGAGAGATGCAGGGTTAGAGGATGTGGTATAGCTGCTCCGCTTGAAGGAGCATAACTTGGGTTTGGGAGGGCGCGAATCTGTGAAACGAGATTGAGCTCTAGAAATGTAGCATGCAATTCGATGATTTCCCAGTCATCTGGAGTCAGAGGCTCTATGTGAACAGTATGCGCCACTGGTGGGTCAACATGTATGCTTGCGGTCACTTTCTGGCCATCTGATATCCCCAGCGTCCGCGCAAAAGTCGCATCGATTTCTACCAAAGGGATCTCTTGCTCCCGCCCAGAGGTATTACCTCTTGTGCCACTTATACCATCTCTAGTGACAATTGGCGCAAGTCTGCGCTTACTTTGCATTCCTGTCCATCCTACGTAAATGGACCTGTGTGACGGAGCTTTGCCTTGCGACGAGTCGGTCGAGGAAGGGGAGGGGATTCGATAATTTAGTTCTATTATGACATTTTGCGCAGGCTGAAAGGTGTCAGTACTGTTGTGCTCCTGCTTGGAAATCGGGAGCTTACAGTATTGACATTCACCAGTATCGAAGACAGAGATGAGGGGAGATTGACCAAGCAGTTCTTGAGATGAATGAGAGATATTTCAGCAGAAGTGGACTGACTACTGCGCCTATTCGAAGCCATACTGGAAAGATTTATACACGAAGAGGAAGTAGAAGAGAGTGTGAGCGACGAGGATGATGATGTCTCTGTCCTGACATCAGAATCCGGAGGGTCGTCCTCCTTGCCGAGGTTCGAGCTCAGAGATGTGCTAGACCGGACTAAGACTAGTACTCTACAGCGATTCTGTATCTGTCTGTAGGGAGACGGCGGTACCTTCATATACTTCTAATTGTTGCGAAATTATTCAATCCAGAAGGCGCTGATACATACAACCACTCCTTTTTCTGCATAAGGCCCGAATGATTACTCGGTTACCTAGTTGAGTTGAGCAAATCAAAATCCAAGTCAGGATACAGAATTACTGCTACATATGCAAATGTTCAACGCGAAAATCACGCCAAACGCGTAAAAATAAATCCATAATCGAGTACGCGCTGCCCCCTTTCAACTTTCGACTTTGCGACACCAGCCCCTCGATTCCACATCAACATCGCAAACGCCATCGCGAAAGTCAATCTTCTTCCCAATTCGCAAATAGTAAAGGGCTTTTCTTAATTGTCTTGCAGTGACACCAACAACATCAATTTCTCTTAGCACCGTCAGGTCATCCAAGGGTAGAAGGAAAGATGGCTCTCCTTACTATGAGAGCGCCCGTTAGCTACGAGGAGCAACAGCGTGAGTTGCGCAGACCAACCCAGCAATTGCACAGACTACTGACATTTTACAGTGTCATTCGAAGATTTCCTCGGGTCGTTTAAGACGACCCCCAAATCAGTTGGCGGTATCACGAATGGCATCGATGGTATGGCTCTTGACGAGGATGACTTCAGCGACGAATACGACATGCTTGATGATGATGAAGATGACGACGGTGCAGCACAAAATGCCAGAAGGAAGGCGCGAGCTGACGCAAGAACTCCTCGGCTGAAGTATGTAGAGTTACTACAGAAGGTTGCAGATCGGGAAGAGGACGAGATTACAATTGATCTGGATGATCTAGCTACGGTATGGGTTAAGATGTAATTTTCGATTAAAATGCTGACTCGCGGTCTAGTACGACAAAGCACTCAATGAAAATCAGACTCCGCAGAATTTGGTAGCCTCCATTGAGGGCAATGCTAAGCATTACCTTGAAATCGTATCTAGAGCGGTTGACAAAGTCATGCCTCGCCCTTCGAGAGAAATTAGGTAAGTTAAAGGTACCGACGTTCTGATCGTCTCTAATGGGAGCCTAGTTTCAAGGATGATGTGATAGATATCCTCATGGAACAGCGAACCAGACGCAATGCAGTACGCCAAAACGCCGAGGAAGCATCAGATCCAACAGTCGACGCAGAGGACCAATCTTTCCCCCCTGAACTCACTCGCCGATATACTCTAAATTTCAAACCTAGAACAGAGGGGCACGACATAGAAAAAGCGCTTGCTGTCCGACAAGTTCGCGGTGAGCATCTTGGCCGCCTTATTACCATCCGAGGCATCACGACGAGAGTCTCAGATGTAAAGCCAACTGTGGAAGTCAATGCATACAGTTGTCTTCGCTGTGGATGTGAAGTGTTTCAGCCTATTGGATCGAAGACTTTTGGGCCTCTTCTTGAATGTCCCTCGGAAGATTGTGTCACGAATCAGTCAAAAGGTGAATTGCAACACTCTACTCGTGCATCGAAATTCCAGGCTTTCCAGGAGGTCAGAATTCAAGAGATGGCCGAGCAGGTCCCTGTTGGGCACATCCCCCGGATGCTAACTATCCTTTGTCACGGCTCTCTTGTACGAAAGATCAGTCCTGGTGATGCCGTTGATGTTGCTGGTATATTTTTGCCAACCCCATACACGGGTTTCAAGGCAATCCGAGCCGGTCTTCTGACAGATACATACCTCGAAGCACAATATGTTTTTCAACACAAGAAGGCCTACGAAAACCTAACAGTGGATAATCGTATGCTGAAGCGCATCCAACAGTACCAAGCATCAGGAATGGTCTACGAGTATTTAGCAAAGTCCATTGCCCCTGAGATTTACGGCCATGTTGATGTGAAGAAGGCACTTTTATTACTGCTAGTTGGAGGTCCTACAAAGGCAATGGGAGATGGAATGAAGATCAGAGGAGACATCAACATTTGCTTGATGGGTGACCCCGGTGTGGCCAAATCTCAATTGCTGAAATATATCACGAAGGTGGCTCCTAGAGGCGTCTACACAACTGGTCGAGGAAGTAGCGGTGTTGGTCTTACAGCTGCTGTGATCAAAGATCCGGTTACTGACGAAATGATACTGGAAGGCGGGGCTTTGGTTCTGGCAGACAACGGTATCTGCTGTATTGATGAATTCGATAAGATGGACGATAACGACCGTACTGCCATCCACGAAGTTATGGAACAACAGACAATTTCGATTTCCAAGGCCGGTATTTCAACGACTCTGAACGCACGAACGTCTGTTCTTGCAGCAGCTAACCCGCTTTATGGTCGCTACAACCCACGCCTATCCCCAGTCGAAAATATTAACCTACCAGCTGCTCTGCTTTCCCGTTTCGATGTCCTCTTCCTCATCCTGGACACACCTGGCCGAGACAAGGATGCCATGTTGGCTCGTCATGTTACTTATGTACATATGCACAGCAAACATCCTGATACCGAGGGCGTCATTTTCAGTCCAGATGAGGTCCGCCAATATATTGCCAAAGCACGAACTTTCCAACCTGTCATTAAGTCAGCGGTTTCAGAGTACATAACAAAGGCGTATGTTAAATTACGACAGCAACAACAGCGCGATGAGCAGAACAAGAAGCAATTTACACACACTTCTGCACGTACTCTTCTGGGCGTAATTCGTCTCTCGCAAGCCTTGTCCCGTCTCCGGTTCTCAGAGGAAGTCAGCCAAGATGACGTTGACGAAGCATTGCGACTGATGGAAGCTAGCAAGGAAAGTCTATACGTGGACGACGCCGGCTACAAAAAGGATCAAAGTCCAAGCAGCATGATCTATAACATGGTTCGCGCTATTGCGGACTCAGGTGCATGCAGAGTGGATGACGAGGATGAAGATGAGGAGGGCGGCATTGAGTTATCGTTAAGAAGAGTTAAAGAGAGGGTCCTGGCAAAGGGCTTTACAGAGGATCAATGGACGACTGCGCTTACCGAGTACACGAGTTTGGACGTGAGTATCCCTTGTTATAACTCGACCGAGATTATTATACTAATGTCATCACTCAGATTTGGCAAACGGCTGGCAACGGCACACGCCTCATTTTCATTGTCTCCCAAGCTGAAGACATGGCTAGAGACGCTGAGTTTGACATGTAGTAGACTAATTCATGGTGCAAATTGTGGGTGGACATACGACTTGATGAGAAATGGTATGTGGTTTTGCATAGAGCGAGAGAACTCTTTTCTTCCAAGTGTATATGAGTACCGAGGCGTTTAGGGGAGATGATTTGTCAAGAAGTTTTCTTGTCTGTCAGGCGTTCATATATCATGTGTTTCTGAACAGTATAGCATAAAACCCAATGTGGTAATTGAATATATCATGAATATTCGGTACCTAGTCACAAGTTCATGACCGAGTACGTTTCCATTCCTTGGTTTCAGTATTCAGGCCAGCTTTCATCAACATCCCTCTTCCAAGCCTTTAATCCATCTTTCAAATCTCCAATATACCTTCCTCCGTTCTCATTACTATCGCTATTCTCTACCCCCTTTCCTCCCCCAATGCCCAACTCTTTAAACTTCCTCACGGCAACCTGCGAATCATTCCCCAACCGACAAACAACGTAAATCGGTCTCTCATCATCCCCATCAATCCCACCACCTAACCAACCCAACCCCAAACTCTCCCCTTCCTCCCCCTTCAAAGCCAAAGACCCTAAACTTGAAAAAGGCACATTCACACTCCCAGGTAACGAACATATATCAAACTGAATCTTCTCTCTAACATCAACCAGAGTATGTGGTTTCTTACTTAAATCTGTGTGATATTGAGATGCCGTTATACGTTCAGAAGGTGTGAGGAGGGTAATTGGAGAAGTGAGACCACAGAATTGTGCGTAGTTTAGTGTTCCATTGTTCAAGGAGTCGAGTGTTAGTATTGAAGTGGAAGGGTTACTTGGCGAAGGAGACCCAGAACAAGCGAAGCAGTTTGGGCGTCGGGTTGAGCGGAGTCGAACTTGTCGGAAGGGTGGCGTACTAGAGCTTGAAAAGAGGAGCATCGTTGCGCCTGCTTGCGTTTCAGTTGAACCAAGATTTCCAGAGGTAATAAGTTTCAAAGCTTCAAGAGCTTGTAAAACGCCCATTACGCCAACTACAGGTCCTAAAATCCCTCCATCACCACATGAAACTACGCTTTCTGCCGGTGGCGGCTTGGGAAATACGCAGCGGTAGCATGGTCCTCCGCCTGGGGTGCCGGGTGGAAGGGCTGGATGGTTTAGGAGGAGGAGCTGACCGTCTGTTCGGAGGGCTGAGGCTGAGATTAGGGGTTTGGAAAGTAGGACGCAGATGTCGGAAATTAGGTAGCGGGATGTTGGGTGGTCGGTACAGTCTAGTACTAGGTCATAGTTTTGAACTATGCTGGAGGCTGTTTGGGGGGTTAGGTGGGAGGTGTGGGGTATATATTTTATTGTTGGGTTTAGACTTTTGTTTAGTTAGTATGTTTTCTATTGTGTAGAGGATGGACAAGAGAGGGAGGTATAGAACGCACGACTTGAGATATTCAATAGCACTATCGACTTTCTTCATCCCTATTTTCGCTGAACTGTGCAATATCTGCCTATGCAAATTTGATGTCTCTACTACATCACCATCTACAAGACCCAAGGTTCCTACTCCTGCACCAGCTAAGTATGCAGCTGCTGGACATCCAAGACCGCCTGCTCCTATGATGAGGACGGAGGCGGATTTAAGTCGAAGTTGTCCTATATTTCATTTTTAGCACTTTCCCCTCTTTTTCAATGGAAATATATTCTATTTACCTTGAATACCAATATGAGGCACAATCATTTGCCGTCCATAGCGCTTGTATTCTTCTGAAGATAGAGGCCATTTTGAAGCCGATGAGAGTGAGTCATGTGATTGAGTTTCTGCTGGTTCTCGGGCTTCGAGTTCTTGAAGCTGGGCTTTGAGGTTTTTAAGTTGTTCCTCTGTTGCTTTGATTTGTTGTCTCAGAGACTCGGCGCTGTTATTTACTGTATCCATGGTGTAGTGTTCTTGATTTTGGACGAGGTTGGATTAAGTTATGAAAGCCACCACCGAGGCCGCTTCACCTGTAATATTTTTATTCTAGCTCGCTTGACCTTCCCCAGATTTTTCTAAACCACCACTATCAAATAATTTCTCCACATCTACATTATCTACGAAACTTCTCAACTTCAATTGAAGCCAACTGTCTGATCTCTGCAAAAGACTCACAACCATGGTAATATGACACGAGAACAACGACACGACGCAATTGCTAACCACTGCCAGGCACCAACAGCACCCAAAAAGCGCCCCTCGATGCGCGCCAAAGCCTCCAGCTCAGGCTCAGGCATAATGGTACCACCCAAACGTCGCGAAGGCGCCATAATATCCGACAGCTTCATAAACTCCAAGAAAGACAAACGCATAATAAAACACTCCGCCTTCGTAAACCGAATCGAGAAAGCACATAAGAAACCTTTAAAGCGTAGACGGCCGAACAAGAAGTTGGTTACAACGTTAGAAGGATTAGCGGATGCTTTGCCTAGTTTTGGAGACGAGGGAAGTGATGGGTTAGAAGGGAGAGCAGAGCCAGGTAAGATTAGGATGAAGGGCTTGAAGAGTAGACCTGGCGCTACGAAGAGGAGGGAGAAGGTTGAGAGGATGGAGAGGGAGAGGTTTGGGAAGAATATGGCACAGTTGGCTGCTGGTGCTCAGGCCCAACCTTTGCCTCAAGTAGTCTCAGAAGGTGGTGCTATTATTGAGGGGGAGAAACCTTCTGGTACTGCAAATAGATGGGCTGCGTTGAGAGGGTTCATCTCTCAGACTTTGGAGCAGAAAGAGGAGTTTAAGAAGTAAATGGAGGGGAAATGATACCCAATTTTCTAGACCGGAAAGGTATGTTGCAATTGTTTATGGGGACTACTTGCGCAGGAGTTAAGGAGATAATCGCACCTGGGCGGCAATTTACTGGCATTTGGGGCTCCAATAGTACTTCAGCTCTTAGATTGGCACTTTCAATCATCTCTCCAGTTGTGTGAAGTAGCCTGACTTGTTGACATATCATTGTTCTTGGGCTAATAGATGCATGGTAGAATCTTCCCAAATGCTCTAATACCACCTGCAAACGACCCTTGCTCTTCACGTGAGCTCTTTCCTTTCACACATCACCCTTACGTCATTGATCAGTTACGTCGATAAATATGTCTATGTCAATGGAGAAGTTATAGCCAAGAAGATCCAAGAAGATTTGGAAATCTGTCAAAATGCTAGTGTCAAAAGCATCTTTGGCCTCTGTACCAGCATCCTTCGCCACCAGCTCCATTAGCACCCCAAACGATCCTCTCGAATATAAACTTGAAGCAATCTCCTTAGCAGGCTTCAAAGCAATTGAGCTCGGTTTCCCTGACCTTCACAGCTTTGCATCTTCTTTCCACAAGACATATATCCAACCAAATGACTACCCGAGTCTCTGTTCCGCAGGGAAGGAAGTCAAAAGGCTATGTAAGAAATACAAACTAAGCATAATGATACTCCAACCCTTCTACAATTTTGAAGGCTGGCCACAAGGATCGAAAGAAAGAGAAGAAGCCTTTTCTCGTGCCAAAGGTTGGATAGAGATCATGCAAGCTGTAGATACAGATATGTTACAAGTCGGCTCTTCAGACTCACCAAATATCACCTCAAATTTCGACATACTAGCCGACGATCTCCGAGAGCTAGCGGATATGCTCGCACCACATAACTTTCGTCTCGCCTACGAGAATTGGTGCTGGGCAACACACGCGCCGAATTGGAAAGATATCTGGACCATCGTACAGAAAGTCGACCGTCCAAACATCGGTCTCTGTCTGGACACCTTCCAAACCGGCGGAGGTGAATGGGGCGATCCCACAACACTATCCGGCAAGATTGAACCAGCGTCTGGAAACCAATCCACCGTAGACAACTCTTTCGAGGCCAGTCTCAAAGAACTAAGCGCCAATATCCCCGCCGAGAAAATCTACCTCCTCCAAATTTCAGACGCCTACAAACCTCCCAAACCTCTATCTCCAGAACCAAACAAAGAAGAGTTAAGGGCTAGAGGAAGATGGTGTCATGATTTACCACCGTATCCTTATAATGGTGGATATTTGCCTGTTAAAGAGGTAGCGAAAGCGGTGTTAGAGACGGGGTTTAGGGGATGGTTTTCTATGGGGGTTTTTGGTGAGAGGGATAAGAGTCAGAAGGGCGGGATGACACGGGTTGATATGAAGGAGTGTACTAAGGGTGCTATGGAGAGTCATAGGAGGAGGTTACTTGAAGAGTGTGCTGACGGGCCTTAAGTTAGTTTTAGTAAATAAGCTAGGCAGGCAATTACTTTAGCGAGGACACACCAAGTATGTTGAGTGACTACTTATCCTATTACCTACCATAGCTCCATTACTTCGTATTTGACATAAAAACATAAAAATGCCAAGTAAGCTCTTCATCACCTTCATCCACACACAAATGTTAGCTAGTAAGTTTCAATTCAATGAAACACCAGAACCCCCCCCCTTCGAAATCCAAACATCAGATGAAACAAAACATCCTCCATCTACTCCCCACCGCTCCCATCCACAACCCATCTCGACCAATCAAAACAAAACCTCAAACAACCCACCCCCTCAAAAACCCCTCAAAAACCCTTCAAAAACCCTTCAAAAACCAGGAATTTTATAGATGGTAAGAGAGGGGTACAATGAAGCAAGCTACAAGCGCTATGTTTACGAATGGTGGTAGGAGGATTTTTCAGATGGCAGAGATATTAGGAGATTTTATTGTGGGATGAGAAATCGCCGCATGATGTAGATGTGCAACAAAAGTCTCTTAGCGGTTGTGGAGAGCTGGTTTTGGGGGGGTGTGGAGGCGGGGGTACTAGGTAAGCTACGTCCAGATGTACAATTTTGAGGGTTGGGTAGTAGGAGGGCAGAATCAGTTAAGTAATAAAAAGAGTATTATAATTAGCTTAAGCTACCTCGCATAACTTAACCACACCTAGCAGATCTGGAAAACTAGCTTCGTGAAATGGCTGAATAGACTTGTAAATTGTCAGTGCTTCATGCCAAGTGATCCTACAGTGGTGGAGAATTTTGATTTGGTATTTGTAGATACCTCTGTAATGTATGTATGGATGGACCTTGAAGAGGTTCCGTAGTGTTACAAGAGGGAGAGTGTGTTTTGTGTCGAATCAATAGATACCATAACGCCTTTCACGACTCGTAGCTAAGTAGCCTTTTCTGCTCTTTTGCTTCCCGAGGTGATCTTCCCTTGATTTCCTGTTCATAACAAATGAATTACTTGCAGCGTACGTGCTACCTTTCATGCCATGGCTTCTTCCTCCGTTCTTCCACTAACTCTCCTTCATTCCTGAATTCGTAGCTTCGGGTTGCTGTGCAGCTTACTTAATGTAAGTTGTGCGCTTCTTGTTGAATGCCCGTTGGTCTTTTAGCCATTGTCTGTAGCCTTGCACACTGCTCACTTTCTCGGCATAGTAATCTGGAACTGTGGGTAATTGCATTAGTACAGCTTCTAACCATAGTGTTAAGAAAGACCAAAGAGGAAAATGCATCTCACCAGGATTCGCCATACTACTGGCACTAGGATCAACCCGATACTTCTTAACGCGCTCATAAAATTCCCGTTCTTTAACTGCCATTTGGTTCTTAAACTTCCTGTTCTGAAAATTGAAAACTGCCGTGCCTAGTATAGGACCAGCCAACCAACCGAGCCCACCACATGTAAATGTGATCATGCCCAAAGTGATGAAAGGGTCAAGCGGGATCTGGGAGACGAGGGCGTCCATGTCTGATCGTGACAGGATCTGAGCGCCGAGTATGAAGCCATTGAGACCTGTGCCAATTGAAGAACCCAGTTGATACCAACGTCGGGTCTTGCGGAGCTTGAAGAAGGTATTCCAGTCTAGGTGGGCAATTTCTGAGGTCGGGGATTGAGAGCTAGATGGAGATGCACTGCTACTAGCTGAGGAAGCTGAACGAATGGTTTGGCTCTTTGGTTTGAAGGTTATATTGCGCTTTAAGAGGTTGACTCGTCGAGGTGCGGGGGATGGAGAGGTGCTCTTTTCTGAACGGAGGGAGGATTGAGGTGTGGTGTGGTAGCTAGAGGCAGTACTTGTTTGTGTGGTGAGTAGTGTGGGTTGTATTTGCATGCGGCAACCGAGTGCGGCGCTACGGAGGGTTGGGGCTGTACAGAGCATGGTGTGAATTCTAGAATATGTGATTGTGTCGGAGCTCTCGTGAGGAGGAAACGCGACGTTCTTCGCCGAGGAAGGTAACCTGTTTGCTTGGTCAAAGCTCGGGCGGCTGTCGCGTTTATTTTGGTAAGCGCGTTGGCAGTGAAGCTCAACTTCATCTTGACAGAGTGCTTCTCATGCCTCTATTGATGTGCTTCTATTCTTTACATTTTTATTGTAGTTTTTTTTCGTATAGAAAAGAGCAGTCTAACATTCTATACTTTGAAAGTTTAAAGTACCTTAGACTTTATTAGACTATTTACTTGTGATAAACATGGTTTGATGGAAAAAGGCTGCGCATAGAACTGAGTTATTACTGGGCTGAGCTAGATAACTCAAAATATCATTGAGCCCTACTAGGATTTCTCTGAAAAATTGGTTCAACTGAATTGCAGCAAGTCACTTACCTTGGAGTTGTGAATGGATGCTTGCTGCTCTTGGCTTACAAATTCCACCCTAAGTCTCAACATCCTTTTTTGACAATGAAAAGTTACATCTTCGTTTTCAGTTTCAAAATCTACAAATCACCTTGGCTAAAATCTACTCTTAGAGCAACTATCACCCATGGCACACAACAACATTGTTTTGCAGCACTTCCATTACTCACTTCTCCTCCACCTCATCTTTACGGTGTTGCTGCCTAAGATATCAGGTTCCAAGGGTCTTTCAACGCAACGCGTGCGCAACACCTGTAAGTTTATCAACCTCACAACCGCTTGAGTTCTGGAGCAGCCAACAATCTTCATAAAATGCAATCTAACTCAAAACGGTGCTCGCCTTCTGCCTTAGGTGACCATCATGTCCTCTATGCGCCCGCACCGCGCTGTATCACAAGTAGGACCGCGTGGAACCAAGAGGAAGATCGACTTCGACTTTGTCGTCTATGAACGACCTGTATATGTTCCTAGATCGGGGCCCCCGCTTGCACCTATCTCAGTCTTACCCAACCACGACAACAAAGATGCATTTATCAAAGACTATGTTCGGATCGATGACAAGTCGCAGTTTGATTATCTTGTTGGCTATCACTCAATACCGCAACTTCAGGTCAAGGTCAAACAGGAGAACATTAGGGATTGGGTTTCTGCTCGGACTCTTGAAGATTGGGAGTTTGAACAGACTAAGTTGAAGCAGAAGCAACTGGAAGAAGAACTTCTACCAAAGATCCTAGCCAAGGAGGAAAGACTTCGAAAGAAAGAACAGAAACTGGCTGGGAAATTGTCACGTGGTAAAGCACCACTAAAGTACTGGTCCAGGAAGAGGAAGCGCCCTTTATCGCCAGAACATGCACAAAAACGGTCATTGGCAATGGGGATTGGTATTGGGGCTGTACCAGAAGAGACACCTACAGCTTTGGGTCCAGCACGAAGACGGTCAAGAGGACAAGCAGAAGAGCCGATAACTACGTCTCCAGCCCGCCCTCTAAACACTCAGCTATCTTTATCTACACCCTCCAAAGCACGAGGCCTTGCGGAGATTATAATAGAAACCGATACTGATACCGACGATGATGAAGAGACCGATGTTCAGATTGACAGGCAATTAGCAATGACTGCAGGAAGAGATTTCTCAAGTTTGCAAATAGACTCGTCTCGATCTGCGTCTATATCACCCGATCCCCTAGCAAATAACTCTCCTAAATTCCGTCCTATATCAAGACCTATATCGATATCAAATACTACATCCCGACGAGCATTCAACCTCCCCTCCCAGCCAGATAGAAATGACTCAGTCGCACCGAAGAGAGAAGCACCAGTTTCAAATGCGCGAGCTCTAAACAGTTCCACTACGCAGCTATCTAGAAATAACCCTGGGCCACCTACATCTCGACTAATGAAACAAGGCACATTGTTATCATGGGCTAGCCGTCAACAACCATCCAACCTTATTACTATACAGTCGTCCGAAAATAGCTCTATAACTACTACTTCAAGTAGAGAAGCATCAACATCGAATGGCAGTTCCCGACAATCTTCCATCATCCCCTCCAAGCGATCTAGAAGCGGCTCCGTGACTGTTACAGCGAACACAAACGCTGCCAAACCCAACGGTCAAGTGAGGAAGTCCCCTTATACACCTGGCAGGATCATGCAAAAGTACTCTATATTTGCGCCCGTTTCAGCCTTTAAACATCGATCGACCTTTACTTCAGTGCAGGACCCTAAAGTGAACCCATCCAAGCATCCAGGTGAGGAAGACGATCAAGAAAATGAAGGGGAGGATGAAGGAGATGATGGTAGTGAAGAAGATGAAGACTATGATGATAATGATGCGTGGGAAGTAGAGAAGATTCTCGACGAGGAGATACGTATTGAGAACGGACAGAAGGTCTTGTACTATCTTGTCGACTGGGTGGGCGACTGGAAGCCTACTTATGAACCTGCAGAGAACATACAAGCACCTGAAGTGCTAGCTGCGTACAAAAGAATGAAACAAAGAAATGCAACGAGTAACTAAAAATATCAGAGCAATAAGCGATCAAACCAAGGGACAAAAGTTGGAAGGCTTTTTTCGCACACCTCAGAAAGCTCCGGAAAATGGTTTAAATGATTCTGATACAGACCAGGAGAGTGAGAGTGATGAAAATTGACTACTTGTCTCTCAGAAACCAACTTCCAGCTAGATTTTAACTAGGGATAAGGGCCAGGGCAAGACTGTTGGGAAGCAGGAAGTAATTGAATTGGATGAGACAGAGAACGAGAAATCTACATCTAACGAAGGTTCAACTGCACTTACGCGGGAACAGGGAGAGATCTGAAGGGACTGTATGATAGCGATTGATACTAGGCGAGGCCTCGAGGTCGTATCAGCGAATCGACGACGTAAGAGCTCCAATAGACTACCTTACACCATACAGACGGCTTACTTTTGGGGGGAGGGGGCGATAGGGATCAACAAATCAAATAGCCGCAGGTGGAGGATGGTAGCTTCTATTGGCTCCAGCCAATACCTTGGATAGGTGCCGTTTAGTTACCACAGAATATACTGAGTTGCGAAGTTAAATTTATAGAAATTAACAGATTTATGACAAGTAGGAAACGAAGATTGTAGACTGAGATAAGTAGAAGGAGTCAGCCCAAAGTCTTTGCGAGATTTTGAGGTTGCGTTTACTGATACCAGAAATTGTTCATCGCCACGCGTCGTTACCACCTCTGACACCCACCACTACCACATCCAGCAAATCATCTACAGTCCTCGATTGTACTTAATAACGAACGACGGTCGCCCTCTGTTTATTTCGTTCGTGACCTGTTTAGTGCAAAGGGCTTTTTATCAAACGTCATATTCAATGGTACGATAGCATAAGTAGTGAATCTGTCTCAGCGATATAAATTCTGCACACCATCAACACTTACACCTACCAAAAAGCAAACGCTCACCGCTCAGGTACCAACGAATAATAGGTCCAAATCAGAAGCACATCAATCGCAGGGATTGTCGCCCCATTCGCCCTTCACCGGTGCTTGTACAGTACGTACATAATCTTTCGTGGATCATCCCCACTGTTGGTCGCATACATTTGAACTCCGGCTCGATCCCGCCCGTAACGTAACGCTGTACCGTACTTTATCTCGACGACAATCCGTTCAAGCCAAGTCTCAACAACATCTTATGATTTGCAAATCCACCATTAAGCATTTGATTCCCCTTGCACAACACTGCGGTACAAATCAAGAAACAATCAGTTTCTATTGCGACTCGAATTCACCATCTATTGATACCCTTTCATCACAATCGGATCAATTACAAAACTGATATTTTGGAGCTTGGAGTTTCCAGGCTGCTGCATGATTCATTGAACGAGGAAATCAGTTGCACCTTGTGGAGGAAATGGAGAGGTATTCAATAGGAGCATGGGCAGGGGAGCAGATGCCAGTGTTCATGTTGAGTGCATCGGAGTTAATGTCAAATGATACATCGAGCGAACGGTATGGACTTTCTCGCCCTTAATCCCACTTTTCTTTCAAATGAGTACCTACGAATGCAGTTTATGGTTCGTGGTGCTCTTGCTTTGAATTCTCCAGAAGTAGATTCAACGACATTAATTCGTCTTATGCAAGACTGCAATTCTCTTAATCATCGAGTTGTCAGAGTAACTGAAGAAGATTATGCTACAAATAGTCGCCATGTTCTTAGAATTCCTTAATTCTTCCCCAGTTTACCAAAACCTCCTTTTCGGTTACTCACTTGATTTGAGTAACGTAAAATAGACAAGAGACCACCTAGCTAACGTTGTCATAGGATATACTGGGAGAACATTGTCTTGAAAGTTGCGGGCGAGATCCAAAATGGCAATATTCACTTAGCTCTCCTCTTGGCCTCTCTATTTCTCCTTGCAGTTCCCCTTATCTGGCAGCTATTTATTACTCCAAAAGGGCGCGGGGGAAGTGTTACCTTTCTATACAAGACCCCCTTCGCCTACGATGCTACATTAATCGTTATTGTAGCAGCGGCGTTTACAATTTCGATGACCTTTGCTATTCAAGGGCTAGTATGCGTAACGGAAACGATTCTTCTTGCATACATTTTCGGACTTCAGCTCCTCCATGCAATCGTCTCACGAAGAAGCAATGCTCTGTTTCGTCGCTTGTTTGGCATCCATGTCACTATCCTCTTGCCGCTCCAGACAGTTCTTGCCATTATAATAGATATTCTTCCAACCTTGTTAGTCCACCGAGACATCTCTGTTACCCCAGCAAAGATAGCAAAGGTGTCGCTACTAGCATTGTCATGTGTTATAATGCTCTTGAGTCCTCGAACGGCAGTTAAACAAGAACATGTTATAGCTACGAGCACGGCGACCAACATAGCAAATTTAGAGGAAGAAAAAGTAGTAGTCCCGTCACCTGAGGAGTACTGCTCGCCATTCTCTTACTGCATGAGCTATGGCTGGTTGAACAAACTCATTCTTTTGGGTTGCAAGCGTGCTCTTCAACTGAACGACCTTCCCCCTCTGCCCCATTACGACGAGCCTTATATCTGGCTAGATAAGGTACTAAAAGCTCGTCGGAAGGGTGTTTCGACTTTGAAAACAGGCTTAATTCTCATGCACCGAGAGTGAGTGCATGTCCTTCGCAGAATATTCCTATTTGAGGTAGACTTATGTGATAGGATACATCTCTTGTGCTAGAAGAGATTGCAAGGCTACAAACTTGAGATCCTAAATACATCTCGGGTAAACAAGGCTAATTCGTGCATGCAATGTTTAGGATTTCTTACCAGGCACTTTTTGCTGCTATGATAGCACTCACTGAGTTCATTGCGCCTTTTGCTATGAATCGACTGCTGTCCTTTCTCGATGACCCAGAACAGGCTGTATTTCATCCAGGAATTTGGGTTTTGTTATTGTTCCTTGGGCCCCTCCTCAGATCATTTGTGTACCAGCAATATATCTTCACAAGCACGCGACTTATAGTTCGAGTAAGGAGTTCCTTTGTGCAGGAGATATATCATAAAGCGCTTGGGAGTATCATATTTGAGAAGTTGCCAAATTCAGAGCTTGAAGCCTCAAGTTTATCAGGTAAGTTGCAACTCGAGGCATTAACTAGACCGGCTTTATTTCGTTTTGTACCGCCAAATATTTACTTTTGAGAGCCTCAGCTAACACTCTTGCCAGCTCGAATAGAGAAAACCATACCTCCTGAGTCAACGTCACCTATTAGTAGCTCAGTCACCGATTTCAACTCAGAAAATGATGTCGATCTCGATGCAGATGAGGAGGCACTGGCCCTGATTCCAGAAGAGACGCCAGCCCAATCCGACCAGGTTCCTCAGGAAGTTGGAGATACTGGTGTCGGTCATATCCTCAATCTAATGTCAACAGACGTTCGCGCACTGGAAAATTCTCGGGATATTGTCTTGGTCTCAGTTGCAGTCCCTATAATGCTTGCTATATCTATGACCTTTCTCTACCGCCTGATAGGTTGGAGCGCCATGACTGGTCTAGCAGTTATGATGATCTCTCTATCCCTACCTAGCATAATCTCCCGACAAATGATGAGAATTCAGCGGAAGGTTATGGTACGTTCTGATGCTAGGATATCAATGATCTCTGAGTACTTGAGTTCTATTAGAATTATCAAGTACTTCGGTTGGGAACGAGCTATGGCTGAGAAAATCAAAGGGATGCGGGATTTGGAACAAGCACAGCTATGGAAAAGGAAAGTGTGGCAAGTTGCTCTTGTTTGGGCTGGGGATTTCATTCCTCTATTAACCCTTTTCGTAATGTTTACAACCTTCACCCTTGGTACTGGCCAGCCGCTTCGAGCCGCTACTGCGTTTACTTGTCTCTCTATTATCGAGACTCTCAGACAACAATTCAACCGGACCGCCGATATGATGGGCGAAATCTCTCAAACTTCTACGTCACTGAAACGCTTGGATGCCTTTTTCAAGACTGCGACGCCGAAGACACAAGTCACTGTCGGGAGTCCGTCTTTCAAGGCTGCTACATTTCGTAGATCACCTAGCGGCCCATTTCGTTTACAAAATGTTGATGTGGAGTTTCTTCCTGGAAAATTGAATGTGATTACGGGGTCCACGGGCAGTGGGAAGACTTCGATGTTATTGTCCCTTCTGGGCGAGACAATCTTGGAGTCAGGAGAGGTAACCTGCCCCAAAGACACCGCGTATGTCAGTCAAAGTGCGTGGCTCCAGAGCGGGACCGTTCGTGAAAACATCATTTTTCATAGCAAGTTTGACGAAGTTCGCTACAACACCACTGTAAAGGCATGCGGTCTGCTCCGGGACTTGGACGAACTACCTCACGGTGACCAGACGCAGGTTGCGGAGCAAGGCGCAGTACTTTCAGGTGGCCAACAACAACGTGTTGCCTTAGCGCGTGCTGTTTATTCGACAGCTTCCACCTTGGTTCTAGACGATGTGTTCTCGGCTTTAGATATACACACCACAAATCTTATCTTCGATGAGTTCTTCCGCAAAGGCTTCTTGGGTGAAAGAACCGTCATTCTAGTGTCGTATATGCCTGCCTTGATTGATATTGCAAGTTTGGTTGTGAGGATTGAGAATGGGAGAGTTGTTGATGTTAGCACGAAGGATGCCGGTGCAATCTCGAATGCTGAGAATACAGTCCCTCTGACGGATGAGATGAGCCCTCGAACTTCTATTACGACCCTCCCTGAGCCCATTCCTGAACCTGAACCTCAGTATAAGCCACAAATTCTGTTGCAGAAAAGGCTCGAGGAAAGTGCCAAGGGAAGGATCCCTCGGTGGTTATGTAAGTGACACCAGTCATCAAAATTTCTCTAGTAACTGACATGATAAACAGTCTTCCAATACATTCTCTGCTTTGGAGGTTTCCCATATGCTATCCTTGTACTCCTAACTGCATTCACTGCACAAGCCGTCTTCTTCTCAGTGACCTTATGGCTCTCTGTTTGGACAGGAGCATACTCCAAGGATGGCGCGATAGATGTTGGATTTTACCTTGGCGTGTACGCAACTATCCTCTTGTCATTCAATTTCATGGTCGCCACAAACAACTTTGTATTCCAATATGGAAGCTGGAAAGCAGCAGGTCAACTTCATTTGCGACTTGTTAATGCTGTCTTAAACGTTCCTATTCGATGGTTTGATAGCCAGGCGATTGGAACGATTCTAAATCGCTTCTCGATGGATATGCAGATTCTGGACTTCAAACTTGTCAATCTGCTTCGCATGACTATGGATGTTCAGATTCGACTCATGCTCCGTATTGGAGGCATTGCTTCGATCATGCCAATTTTTGCCTTACCTGCCGGTGTACTCTGCGGCGTTGGCTTCATCATTGGCGAAATGTACACTCGTGCTCAGATAGGCATCAAGAGACTTACCTCATCAACTCAGTCACCTATCTTCGCCCACTTCACTGAAACCTTGACTGGTTTACCCACAATTAGAGCACAGAGCGGCATGAAAGAGATATTCGGTGTGATTCTAGCAGATAGAGTTCGCAGTAACTCACGAGCCTATGAAGCCCTCTTCAACAGCAATCGTTGGGTCAGTGTTCGCGCTGATGCAGTTGCTGCTACGGTGTCTGCATGCGCAGGTATCATTGCAATTATGAAAGCCGGCACAATCTCAGCAGGCCTCGTCGGATTCTCACTAACTAATGCCATCGGACTAAGCCAGACCATTCTCAGCATGGTACGAAACATGAACGAGCTAGAAGTCGAACTCAATTCCTTCCAACGAGTCACTGAGTACACAAATTTGAAATCTGAGAAGGACGAAAATGCGGAATTCGAGGAAGAGAGGACTGGAAGAATACCAAAAACCATCAAACCACCGGCCAGTTGGCCTACGAAAGGCGATGTGCAAATCGACAATTTCCGTGCCAGCTATACCCACGATGGACCAGATATCCTTAAAGGTATTAACCTGCATGCTCAACCAGGTGAGCGTATCGGCATAGTCGGGCGAACAGGAAGTGGTAAATCGTCACTAGCGCTGTCACTCCTCCGCTTTACACACTGTACAGGCGGAAGCATAACAATCGACGGTATCGACATCAGTACACTCGACCTCGCAGATCTCAGAAGAGCAGTAACCATCATCCCTCAAGAACCAACCCTATTTGCTGGTGATGTACGTGCAAACCTGGATCCGTTCGGAGATTTAGATGAGTCGGATCTTAACGCTGCACTAAGAGCTTGCAAGTTCATAAACGCTACACTCGACGATAAAGATCCTAACATTAGTTCATCATCATCTGATTCCTCAAAATCGCATACCTCAACCTCAAGCTCCAACAACACAATCATCTCACTCACCACCCCAGTCGCAACAGACGGTTCCAATTTCTCACGCGGTCAACGCCAAATCCTCTCTATGGCCCGAGCCATCTGTCGACGTTCCAAAATCGTAATCCTAGATGAAGCTACTTCTAGCGTTGACGATGAAACTGATGAACAAATCCAACAGGTTTTGAGGACTGAATTTCCTGGGAGTACTGTTTTTACTATTGCGCATCGGTTGAAGACTGTGCTTGATTATGATCGGGTTGTTGTTATGGGAGAGGGCGGGATTTTGGAAGTTGGTTCTCCTGAGGAGTTGTTAAGTCGAAGGGATGGGATTTTTGGGGGGATGGTGGCGGAGTTGGGGAGGTTGGGAAGGGACGTGGAGGGTTGAGAGCTGAGTTGGGAGGTGCTGACCGTATCAGTAGTCGAGTCACTCTACTCTACACCGACAAATACAAAGCATCGAGGGCAAGAATTTTGAGCTGCAGAAAATTTAGCTGCTTGAGAGGCGTTCATATTGGCTAGAGAAGAAAGGCGTGTTCAGCTGCGCCCTTTTTTTTGAGAGAGGGAGAGAGGGAGAGAGAGAGAGAACATACTTGTTTTTTACACCGGCCCTTCTTGTTTTGCGTTTTAGATGTTAGACAACAAATAGACTTGGTTGTTTTCTTTACACTCTGCCCTACATTCCCGGCTATTTTAGGAGTGAGGTAACCAAATAATAAACTAAGAGCCAACAAGAACTAAACAGAAAAAGAGGTTCGCTTTTCTCTTTCTTGCTCTTAATGAATTA
>JAJONI010000209.1:0-32500 GCA_022190145.1 Pezicula rhizophila
CTAATACTCTTAAAGCGCATAAAGTAGATAGGGACAGAAACTTGGAGCGTTAGTTTTGCAAGAGATTCCTTATAACAAGAGTAAAGTTCTAGGTTGGACCTTTCAAAATATCTTCGAGTTACTGTTTACACCGATTACGTTTAATAAACTCTAATCTAATGTCTAACAACATCGACCATTAAAGAAAAATCCCCTCAACTCTTAGCTCACAAAACTCATCTAAACCTTTCTTACAATAGCCCTCAACCTAACATAACCAATCCAATCCCCACCGCCCGGACTAGCACAAACACTCCCAAGCAACTCAACAACCTCATCAACACACCGTCCCCTCTCCTCTTTATCCTCGATAATATCAAAAAATTGTTTCCCCATGAGCACAACCCACCCCCTAATACCAAACCCCTCACCCTCTCCCTCAGTAGCCCTAGTAGGTCTAAACTCCCTCTCAATCCTCTCAACCTTAAATCCACCAACCGTAACTTCCAACATCCTCGTCATCCAAATTTCATCCGGGAAAAACCATGGATCAATTTCCCTCGTTTTTTGAATACCTACACGGCGGCTGATTACGGAGAGGAGCGCTGTCCGCATTTCACCTACGTTACCCATCCCACCCATTTCGAAAACGAAAGTTCCATTGTGTTTTAAACAGGTGTGGATGGAGCGGAAGAAAGATTCTCGGTGTTCGACTGGTCTGAGTATCCAGTGCATGGCTGCGTTGCTGAATACCTTGTCGTATTGTTCTGTGCCGACTGGTCCTGAGGTTGCGTCGAAAACTACGTATTGGTACCTCAGGTTAGTCAAATAGGCCCTTCAAGAGAGCTATAAGTCGTATAAGCGAGCACAGTTCAACATCAACTTACCTTCAAAAGTACACTTTTCCTCCACACCAGCAGCTTTCGCATCTCGTTTCGCAGAAGCAATCATAGCCTCACTACTATCTATCCCATGAATCTTTCCCTTCCCCTTCTTCAAAACTTCGGCAATTTGAAGATTAAGAACTCCATCTATCTCAGTCATTAGCATTGTCCAATTTCTCCCTCCTTGAAAATAAATTAAAGCAAAACAAATTCAAGTCTTTCTCTCCAATCCAAAGAGATGCTGATAGGGGAAAGTCCTAATGAAGTAACATTCTTCTCTTCATTCCCTTCAACTACCTTCGTTTTTAAACTATGACCCCCAAAAAAGGGAAAGCAAAGATAGGAAGAAAACTTACCACCACAACCAACATCCAAAATAACATCATCAACCCCAACATCCAACCACCCCAAAACCTTGGTAGCTAATTTAGGTACAAAAGCAGCTGAATTTTGATATGCCTAGATCCATCATTAGCACTCAAACCCCAACTACTAAAACAGATTAAAAGACTCACAGTAGAAGACCAATGATCCTCCTGAATAACAGTCATGATGATAATCTCAAACGAACTCTGAGAGCTATGGGGATGGTAGAAGGAAGCTAGAGAGGCCGGATAAGTATTGGAAGTAAGTTATAGCTGATTGTATCTAAAGAAGATAGGTAGCTATATGAGATGAGAAGTATGGGGTCATCTAGTCTGATATTGACCCTTCAGGCTCGCTTCTGAAGATGGGGGGGCAACCTATCCGATCTCGGAACCTTTGTTTGGCGAAGTAAAAGGGGGCGGGGACGGGGGAGGGGGGGTGGTTCGATAAACGAAGGGGGCTGGCTGGCTGGCTTCATACCGGATCATCCACTTATGTCTTTTGTATATCCAACCATGATAAGACTCCCCGCACGTTTTGAAACAAAGAATTATGCATCCATTCGTACTATTCACACGCTTCTCACGCTTCTCATGCAATATGTATGTATGTATGCAACCATACGATTTTTTTTTTCTTTTTCTTTGGGCGCGTCAAGTTTCAGTTAGTGCTCCGACCTCGTCCCCTTACCTAGTCAATGGCCATCAATTCATACTTGTCGTCACCCAGAATATCCTCAATCCGTTCCATGACTCCCAGCACCTTTTCTTCCTCCAATCGCTGACCTACTATTTGCACCGCGACCGGAAGACCGTGCATGGCTACAGCGTCGTAATGCTTGTAAGCTCCGTATGCAACACCATTTAGTTTCTTCAACGAGAAGGACGCTGGGAGTGAGTCTCGGGACTTATCCACATGTAGAATCGGGACGATGCCGCAGGTGTAATCTACAATATTGAAGAGAAATGTGTAGCCGCAACTGTTTCCCAATTCAGTGTCAGAACTGCTTCTCAATACATTTGGAAGAGCCAGGTTTTGGAAGTAGCATCTACTTTCAGAAGCACCCTGCTCTAAAGTTACATACCTGCTAACTGCGTCTTTCATTCCATCATGCCTATATTATTGGCGGGTCAGTAATTCTCTAATAGAGGATATTTGAAGCGTAAACAGGGGCCAATGCAGCTGCGTTGGGAAATGTTCGGAGCAGATGAACTTACGGAACCGCCGGCGTGGCATTCGCAGGAGTGACCATGAAGTCGATCTTTGCTTCTTGCTCCCACCAGTCATGAAACTTAGCCTTATAAGCTTCTCTCCTCGCCACAAGCTTCCATTGCTCATAGGCCGACTTCTCGTGCCAATTCTTCAACAAGCCCGCCCATATATCATCTCGACGGACATACTTTACCCACGCATAGTATATCCACTTAATTGGTTTTGGTAGTGACATATACCAGCTCATCTGCTTAGCCCCTGGGTCTTCCCATTCACCAGTCCGGAAGAATGACTTGAAGGTTTTGCATCCATCCGAGTTAAGTAATTCTGAAGCAATGCAGAGTCCCTCGTACGGGGATGGCGGCTCTACATCAAAGACCTCATGGCCATCATTCTTCAAAGCAGTTGCAACCTTATCAACAGCCCGAGCGCAAGCTGGACTGGGATTGACAACACCATCTGTCCTCAAAATACCTACTCGATACTTCTTCTTCTCCTTGAACTCCTTGAAAGTGTCCGCCCTCCATGGAATGGGATGTACAGAGTGATCATACTTCCACGGTTGCATGCCAATCATCGACTTGGTGAAGTATGTAAGATCTGGAAGCGTTCTAGTCATGGGACTGAAAACACTTGCAATGCCCTCTTGTCCTGGCATACTTGTGCACATGCCGTTCTTGGGCCATCGACCAGTCGAGCATCGCAGGCTGTATATTCCGGAGAAGTGAGCAGGTACTCTGACACTTCCAGCAACATCACTACCAATACCAATTCTTCCTCCTCCAGCGGCCAAGAGAGCAGCTTCTCCTCCAGTAGACCCTCCGGGCGAGTATTTGCTGTTATGGGGGTTTGTACAACGGCCCCAAACATCGTTTGTCGACTCAAAACTAAGAAGTGTAATTGGAAGATTGGTTTTCACATATGGTATAGCGCCAGCATCCTTTAGTAGCCTAACCATAGTTCCATCCTTGAGTCCAACGCCATTCTTGTTTCCGACATTGCTGCTGTAGCCCACAGTTGTATCAAACCCGCCAACCACGACTGAGTCCTTCAACGAAACCGGAATACCAGCTAAGGGTCCCTGCATATTTATGCTTCCATCTGTCGTCCAGCCTTCAGCAGCGCCAATCATTACTTCCGTAACACAGTTCGTCTTCTCATGAGCTTTGAGGGCAGCTTTTCCGTAAGCGCGTAGGATGTCAATAGGTTGAATCTCGCTTTTGTGTACATCTTGAACAAGCTCTTCCACTGACTTTGAGAGGGTTGCTCGATCTGAAGTCGTATATGCTCCATGGTAACTCGTGAGACCTTGTATTCTTTGTGTTCGCTCTGCCTGCTTGAATTTGCTGTTCAAAATCGCATGTTAGGCTTAGAGTTTTGATATTGCGGGGTAGCTTTGTCTGGGGAAATTGTGCACCTACCAATCCTTGCGATGCTGGAAATAATCAAGTAGGTAAACCATTGTGATTTGTTTGTTATCTCTGTGCTTTTCCGGTATAAGAGGGATGTCACAGAAGACTACAAATTCACAAAGTTGCAAGGTGTTGGTGGTATTTGGGAAGGGAGGGAGGGTTGAGTTGAGTTGCCAATGCCATACGAGCGATGGAGCTGGGTGATCTTTGTTTGATAACCGGCAGGACCTCCCTTATTTGGCCTGGCTCGCTTGGCTTTCAGAAATCCCACGTCCAACGACCAAAGAAAAGCACGACGGCCGACTACTGACTACCGATCACCCACCACCCACCACTACCCACCACCAATTCTCAAACGGGAATCACATCACGTTATCCTCGACGTCAACCCGCCCTGAGTGTGACATGTATGTCATTGTCATCTGATCTCCATCCCAACTTTTATCGGTACCTTACCAAGTGATAGTGATACTACTCTATCATACCCAACAAGAATGGGAGGAGGAGGAGGAGCAGCCTATTTCACCTACGGCTAAATAGCATACCAAAAAAAAAAAAAGCCCAGAATGAGCGCCCACGCCACACCTCGACATTGTGTCTTTCATACAACAACATCTTCATCATCAACACCACTCTATTCCACACCTGGGAGCGTTCATTCCAGTAGTGGCAGTGGACAGTACAGCGGCGTTCATCAGTTTGAAGAACCAAACTTTGAATACGGAACTTCGGCGACTCCACCCGCAGGCAGTAAGCAACGGTATTTCTTTTGTTCTTGTGCTCTCGAAATACTGTTCCATGGATCTTTACTCTTCCTTTTGGAGAAAAACATGGTACTGATTTTGTTGAAGTGGAAGAACCATCTACTGAGGACCTGCTGATCTGCACGGCATGTGGTACGCAATTTGATATCGAGGACCCCAGGCAACTTTTGAACTGTAGAATTTGTGATGAGTGAGTACCAAACCACAGATGATCACCCCATCCGTACATATCCGATTGAAAAATCGGCATCTATTTTCTTCTTGCACCATGCTTCAACACAGTCGTACCAAACTAGGTAGATAGCTTCAAAGACTAACCACTCCAAAAAGCCCCCGCCAATTCGTCCCTCAAACCGGACAAAGCTTTACCACCCTCTCCCAACTAAAACAAGGCCCCTACAAAAACATCAAAAAGTTCTTTTCCAACGACCCAAGATTCTGTTCAATTTGGACGGAACCGAAACTGGCAATTGGACAAAGATGTATCCTAATCCGAACACCTCTAGGAAATATCCTCTGGGACTGTATAACCCTCCTAGATGAGGAAACAATAAATTGGATAAATGAACTCGGAGGCCTAGCCGCAATAATAATATCGCATCCTCACTACTACACCACACATCTAGAATGGGCTTCTGTATTTGATTGTCCAGTCTACCTATCCTGGGAAGACAAAGGTTGGTTAAACCGACTAGATAGATTAGGAAAGGCAAGAACCTTCATCCATACAAGAGAAGAAGAAATTGAAGTCCAAGGAGAGAAAACTGGTGTTAAGGTTTTAAAACCGGGTGGTCACTTTCCAGGTAGTCTATGTGTGTTAGCATTTGGGAGATTATTGGTTGCGGATACGCTGGTTACAACACCAGCTGGGTTGGGAGATTGGACGAAAGGTCCTCAACCTTCAATGAAAGAGAAAACGAGGAGACCTGAAGGTATGAATACTTACTCTTTTCAATGGAGTATTCCGAATATGATCCCCTTATCTCCCGAGGAGATTATGGAGATGTGGGAGGTTCTGAAGAATCATGAGTTTGAGAGTACACATGGTGCTTTTGTGGGGACTGAGGTCGAGAGTGGGAGTAGAGGTAGTGATTCCGGTGTCAAGGAGAGGGTTCTGCAGAGTATGAAGATCCAGGTGAGGCAAATGGGTTGGAAGGATCATGTTTTCTTGAAGGAGACGTGTCCAGTTGGCTCAAGGTTGGAAGTTGAAGAAGAGCTGTGATAGCACTTCTGTCTATGGAATGACAAGGGAAGGTGATGGATGTATACGGAAAATCTGGGTCGATGAATACAGGAGACTGTGTAAAGAGAAATATAAGGGACGGATGCAGCATGTCAGATTGCTGATCTGACCACCCCCAAGGCCCTAATGTTACGAAAAGCCTATTGGACAGCTGTTGGGTAGAATTGACGACTTCACCACTCATTTCAAACATGCAATGGAGCAATTGATTGGATATCAACAATCATGAACTTGGGATTCGCAGCGACCATTGAAGCTTCCAAACTCCCCCACAATCATCCATCCCTTATCCAGGTTACCATGATACAATACCCCAAATGTCCCTAAACAGACAAGTACCCCAACATGTAGATGGGTACCAAGAACGAGCAGCTTCATTTATGAGCCTGCTGGAAGAAAAAAACTGATGGATAGCCGCCTCTTTCGCCTGTAAATGCCCTCCATATATAATCAATCAACCAATATACACCTATATACATCATTTCGTCTCTCTTTTCCGGCATAATCATTAATCTGAGAACGCCCCTTAAGCATGCTTCGTCCACGTCCACGTTGAAATAGTACAATATATACTCGGCTGTCAAAACACATACGTTCGTGACAATTTCTTTTGAATGGATCGTATAGGTAGGTGGTGATGATATGTCCTCCCACAGACTTGCCTGTACCTAGACTCGGCCTTTTTGACCCACAAGTCCGAAGGGTCGAATGCTGCCTCTCCGGCTTGATTGTGATTAATTCATCAATTCCCAAGCCATCGATTTCTTCATCGCGATCGTTTCGACATCGGGTTGAGCATATTGCCGTCGTCATAGTCCCAATTCCTCTTCATAGCCCCAGACTCATATACTGATGCCACTGATTCTTGCCACATGCTAGGGCTCACAAACGAGGGAATTGGGGCACCCGAATATTGTTGAGGGGGAATTTGGGGTTGCGAATGCGGCGGTAGGCTTACATTTGGAAGGTTCTGTATCTGGGGAACTTCTTGCGCACCTGCAACGATTTTTAGAGACGTGGGGGTGGGAGCGGAGGTGCTCGAAGTAGCAGGAGGCGTACCGAAAGTGGTATTCCACTGGCTGAGATTTTTTGTTAGTCTAACAGAAGTTACAAGATGGAGAAAGATAGCTTACTCAAAAATTCTAGAAGGGTTCCATGCTGAGGTTTGACCCACTAAAGGAATGCCATTGCCCATAGACTGCTGAGGAGCTTGCTGCTGCTGACCGGTGGCCATCATGACCAAAGACTGTACGGCAGGAGAGTCACTCTTCGTGTCCACGCCTCCAGTTGAGATGGGTGGTGAGATGGGGTGGCTTGGGTAACTGACTTGAGGTTGTTGGTGCGCAGTTTGAACATCATAATGATGTGAGTCCATGGATGACTGCGAAGCAGGCTGGCGAAGAACATGGTTTCGAGGAGGAGTCCTGTTGATTGGCGCGGCTGGACTTCCATAGGGAAAACTAGGCTTCAACACAAATGGCTTCCTGATATCAGCAGAGAAGGCTTCTCGGAGTGCGTCGACCTGTTGTTGCATATCTGGCATCGGCCATGAAGTAATACATCGCTCTAGAATTCGCATGTGTCTTGTAAAGTATTCCCGCGCATCCGAGCTGAGCTCTGGATCCGGTGAGGTGAGTGCAACCTATTTCTTGTCAGAAAAAAAAAACACTGCCAATCTCGTCGTGGAGAAGGGCGTACCAAATGTAGTACAGTGCATGTTAGAACGCAGTAGATGGTAAAGTTGATCCCGCGCTGCATACACAAGAGACCAGTCAAGCCAAAAGACTGGAGAATGCCTTCTTGCACTCTACACAAAAGCTTTGCTGAAGAGTAGCAAATCATCATGTGCTGTTTCCATCCACCATCCATGCCTGTTGGTTCCATAAACTGAAGTTGAGGTCTATGTAACATGATGATGCTCAGATAGTAGTAGGCGTGTAGATTTCCAATGAAATGAGAGGGCAGCCAGGGCGGAGAACCGTCTGGGGGGAAAGTGATCTGTAGATCCCCAGGCAAATCGTTCATCCAAGCATCTAATGATGGATTCAGCTGGATGAAATCCGGATCGATACCCCATTCCTTCTTCTTCTTTATCTTCGCATATACGTTGTTCATTCTTCGAACGTTGCGGACTACTCGTGCGAAATAAGTGAAGTTTCTTGTAACATGGAATTCCGAATCGTCGTTTCCTGGGGCAGGCCTCTGTACGCTCAAATCCAAGGACTCCATTTCAACAGTCAAATCCGTGCGCCCTAGGACCTGTTAGTCACTGGGTGATTGAATATCAATTCTGAAGACCAACCTTGAGGTGATCCTACCATCAGCTCAGTAACGAAAATGGTTTGCCAGATCCGAGTTTTTGTAATGCAGTCAGCTTGATTTGAACCACAGGATTTCCCAGCTTTGTGATCCTCATAGTGCTCATCTAAACCTAGGTCCTTTGCCATAGTCACACACTGAACTACAGTCATCCATGAACGGTAATAGTATCCACGTTTTGGTGCCGACTCCCGGGCTTTGAGAATGATCAACATTGCTTGTAGGGTGCTTAATCTGGGAGTATCCATAAAGGAATCGGCATGTTCTGAAGAGAGAGTCAGCGAATTAAACAAATAAATGTTAAATAGAATGATTGTACTTGATACTAAAGCGAGCCACTGAAGTCCTTGGGCTGGCTCGTCAGCTAACCGGCCAGAAATAGAGAAAATCGCTTCGAGAATGAGTGGGGAGATTGCCTCCCGATTTGTGTGCCATTGTTCGTAGAATAGCGTTTTGTTGAGAACCGGGACATATGGATGGACATTCGTAAAGTACATGTCGAAATACTGCATAACAGTTTCCTCATCTGGCATCAACTCCGGCGGTATCCTAATCTTCAGATCCGGGCCGGATAAGGATTGTGGCAGAACACTTTTGAATTCTTCGACATCTTCGTACACAGGCTCATCAACAAAAGATTTGTTCTTTGACATCGACTTAGCGTTCAGATAGGGGGCTAAAAGAAGGTCAGGAAAATAGAAACTAGGTATTGCTTAAAGAGGATCTACCTGTGCCCGCTTCACTCATCCGGAGGTCTCCAAGAAGATCAGCTAGATTTTGTTGTCCATACTGATCCTGCTCATAAGACTCTGGTGAGTCTGCATGTGTTTGTTGCGCTAGGGGCGGAGTTGGGAAGACGGATTGAGGATTATAGTGGTGATCTAAAGTGCTAACAGGTGTCTGTAAGTTCCCATAATGCATGTGGTTATGGCCGCTCGAAGGTTCGCTAGGGTATTGAACCGATTGATAAACTCCAACTCCGTCAGAATACTGCTGCGGTGGTTGGTACATCGAAGGGTTGTGCCTGGGTGGCCCGGTCAAATTCTGCTGCATGGACATCTGGTGATGATAATCGTCTTCAGGATTTCCACCGCTCTCATATCCAACCCTCTCTGGTTCATACATTTGCTGCTGGTTTCCGGCAAAATCCCGATCATAATTGACTGTAGGCGGAACGCAATGTAGTTTCAGGCGTATGCATGCGGAACATGGCCATGTATTTGTTGTTGCGGCATCACACTTAATCTTCCGCCGTCTGCAACCCTCACAGGCCCTCATTACTGCAAATTGTTAAAATACGAATGTAAAATGCGCCCATTGGGATTATTACCCTTCAATCGTTTGTGGCGATTGTGCTCGTCGACGAAAACATAATCTAGAGGCCAATTAGAATCAGGCGCATCTACCTACAACCAGGGACCGAGGTAAGAGAAAGGAAAGCGCACTCTTCTGATTTTCTCGTGGACCAAAATTACTCGGCGCAAATGAGAAACTCTGCATCTGCGAACTCTGAGGGAGGAGTCGCCGAGTCCCAGGTTCTCCAGCCATCATGGGCGATGGAGGAATTTGTTCTGTAACTCCGATCCGTATCTATCTCTCGACGACGTGCGGGAACTTGAGGGCGCAAATGGTATTTGAGGTTGCAGTCCTTGGAGGAGTAGTCCCTCGATGACTAGACTAAGTTGTAACCAAGCAGCAAGCAGTGGTTGTCGACCAGGACAATAGTGTTGTAGCAGATGCGGTAAACTTAAAGCGCCGGGCTGAGCCGAATAGAGAGCATGAACCGTTAGGATTACTTTCGACAGGCCTTGACGCACACCGATAAATGAGCCCTGTAAAGATTTAGTTGGGCCACGAGTCTCAGACTAATTCAGATCAAAGGCTTAGGTGTCTAGTGGCCAGGGCTGTGCGAGATAATGAAACTGGGAATTGACGATCAGGGCATACCTTATTATATTTTGAGGTGCGGGAGCGACATCAGACTCGCCTAGAAAAGTATTGGGATGAGATGCTGCTGCTGCAAGTATGTACATAGATACGGAGTATGGGGCCGGGAATTTGTGCAAACGAGTAGACGGAAGTTATGTGGGTGGTTGTGTCTGTGGGATGCGTCGCAAGTGCGAAACACTGGACTGTTCTGACGGGAGCAGGAGGTTCGTTTGTTGAGGAGGTTGAGTGCAAATAAACGATGGTGGAGGAAGCAATGGGCGGCTCGTGGGAAATAATTCAATATCGACACCAGAAGCCCAGGAACCGCGCTTGAGAGCTTCGATTGACCCTGGACGGTGGGTGTGGCACTGTGCGGTAGGGAGGTAGGGGGGGGTAGGGGAGGTAGTGGAGGTAGGGGAGGATGCCTCTCAATCTTCTGGGTTCTGTGGTACCGTACGGAAGTACCGTAGTAATCTTTCATAGAGTACGGAGTACGTCCGTAAAGTTGCCTTCTGCAATAAGTAATAAATAATAATAATAATAATAATAATAATGCAGTAATAATGTAATAATGTAATAATGTGGGTGTGTGGACTGCTCCTGTGGACTAGGTGGAGGGTGCCAGTAGCAAACAGCCTACTGCGCGGCCGAGGATCTCAAGAGCTGTTAAACTACTGTACTTACCATCCAAAATAGTAGTGGTCTCTCTCTCTCTCGTGTCTTTCTTCTGTTGGACCTCCTGCAGGAAAGTTCAAGAGCAAGCTGTCATGAATGATGGGTCAAGGGACATTTTACTGGGCGTCTGGGGGTAGCGAGCTAAGCTCTGACAAGACCCGCACTAGGCGAGTGTCTGCCGGGAAGCATCTGCCTGTGGTCCCTCTTCACCCCTTGAACTCCTCTCCCCCCTTCTACAACTGTACCAGTTACTGTACTAGCTACTGCACTCGTACTCCTTACTACTGCCACTTTGCCACTGGATCGCGATTACAAAAATCCAATCCTCTGCCGTACTTGCTGAGTAGTGAGGCCCTTCCCCTTGCACCCGTTTCGACTTGCAGAAATGCAGACGATGCCCTGTCATCTTTGATGTCTTGGGACCAAAAGGAGGGCACGCCTCCCTGGTCTAACTAACGATAATAGTGATATAACCGGGGTCATGTAATACTACAGCTATAGAAACTCCCCTCTTTTTTTTTCTTCCAAAATAATATATCACCTCACAACGCCATAGAGTAATGCAGAACAGCGGGAATAATATGCAGCTAGCCCCTCTGGGAATCTGGTAACGGACGATGCCGGGGGCAATACTTCGAGAAGAATCATCATCACCCCCCGAAGCTTTTCACGTGTGAGAGATACGGTGCAGTTTCCAGGGTACCTCCTGTCTAGAAATGCCGAGGATGAGGAAGCGAGCGCAGACACTGACTGGCTGGACAGCAGCTGTCGCGATTTTCCTTCTGGATTTTACCTGGGTGTTTCGTCTCAAAAGTACCTCCGTACAGTACAGCCCATTTAACACCACCCAAGAAATCAAAATTGAAGGCAAATTGGTGGCACAGCGTGTCACCGCCGCCACTTGATAAAGTTAGACACCATGCCATCCGCTGTCGTTCAGGAGAATGACGACGAATGGCAAGTAAGCAAAGACAGGACTGATTGTTGGGACTAAACCGTACACTGGTCACTGTACTATTTCGGGATGGTTTGGTGACGACGATCATATGTGTGAGCCCCGCGTACCTAATAAGCAGGCAATCTATCAGAAAGTGCAAAATTCTATAAACGACTCTATGCGATGGAAGGAACGGAATGAGATGGTGCCGGGGGGGCCTAATTATTGGCAAAGAGAGTTGAAGTGTCGCAGCCTCCTTGAGAAAGATTGTGAAAACCTCGTGGTTGGTAAAGTTGTTCACCACTTGGCTGGTAATTGTGCGCCACTAACCCACTGATTATTATTATTGCGCCGCTGTCATGTCCAAGCCAGAAAAGGCTTTTGCATCCTGTGGAGCTCGTGGGGCTCTCTCGCTCTTTAGCCTTTCGTTTTAACGATTTGTGTGATAGAGCCATCTCTTAGCGCAACGTAGCTTATTCCGCGCTACCAAAGTAGCTCGTCTGGAATCGTCGGCGTTTGCATCATAGAAGAAGGTAAAATCAGATCGCCGATACTGTCGCTTTGACTTTGCCTTTACTTTTTGAGGCCTCAAAAAGGCTTGACCAAACGTGGCCGGCAACGAGTAATACCCCAACTACCGTTCTCTTCCCAAGAGTGCGAGCGGCCCTCATAGACCATGATTCCTGAACGTGGACCAGGCGACAGAACCCCCAGACATACGGAGGTCCTGGCACTCTCATGTTATCAGGTTTGTGGCTCGTGGGAGAGGAGGGATACACTACTGTAGCGACCTCCTTGTGGCCAGGCCTGCATAAAGATAACCACTTTCTCCTGCCCCTCTAAAATAGACTCCATAACCCTGGCAACAATGAATGCGGGGTGGCGATGAGAAATTGTTATTGAACACGTTACGAAGTAATATATACTATACGTATTACTCAGTGCTTTGCAACCATGGAATATAGGAACAGTGATGAACGATGCAATAAAGATAATTGTGACATGAGAATACCCTTTTTTCTTATACACGACTGATATACATACAGTGTCGTTGAAGGCTGACTCCTGAACAAGTGCCATAAGCATCACTTTCTCGGACGGCCAAACTGATATTCTGTCAGTCATCCCCTATGAAGGGCAGATATCGGTACTCGCCTGCGTTGTTGCCGAGCGAGCAGTAGGCTTGACCTGTAATCAAGAATAATTGAAGATGCGTCTGGGCTTGGGCAATCGCAAATTGAACCCCTGCCATTGTTCCGCAAAAGCATGGTTACATGCGTTCAGCCCAGACAGACCCGTCAAATTTACAAGGGGAGAGAGCGGCAGCGGGAGAAGAACAAGGTTTCCGTTCTCCGTGTGCCTCCTTTTGACAAGTATGGCCCCCGACCTTTGTACCTTTCGTGCAACCATCCAGTAAAGTGCTATTGTCAGTTTTGCGAAACAACCAAACGCTCCTCAGAACTTTACTAAGTAGTTTCTTCTGCACCTGTGCCTGGCTTCGTTGGTGCCGTGCCCCAAACTCTGCGCATTGCCATAAACGTCGTGGACTTCTCCGTCTCAAGTATTACACATGTGGCGGTGTACTTGATGATTTCAGTTGGAGTTGGTTTAGTCGAGGAAAGGTAACGTAACTTGTCCAAAAATGGCAATAATTGTGATCGAAATGACGATGATACGGACGCAGACAAATCAATAACACACCTGATATCTCACCCATATGCACAGCACAATAGCATCGATCCAATCTCCAATGAAGAATGTGGACAGTGTGTCCCTGACGACTTTCCAACTCATGTGCTAAGTAAGTACTTGGCGATGTGTTGTTTCTTCAGAAAATAAAGTTTGGTATCACTTAACGTTTCGTTTCAACATGGTCCTCACAGTTGATCCTCCAGAGTGTTTATAGGAAAGCAACTAAGCAATTATTCTCGGGTTTCAGCGCCATCGTATATTTGTAACCTGTCTCCCAATTAATAGAATCGCCACCTTAGATAATAGGGTTTACATGCTACAGACAAATGGACAAACGTCTAAACCACAGTGATTGTCTAGGGAGGCTAGTCTACCAATGTTTTTTGGGGGGGGGGGGGTTAATATAGATGGGAAGAGCCTCTGATAGAGTATAAGCTGGTGTAGCTAGATAGTCAAACAACCATGTAGACATACGGTCTTGATTTGATCGATATAGCTAACGAGGAAGGAGCAGTTTTGAAAGAGAGGTAGTCAAGAGTAATCCTAGTCGTTCACTGATCCCGAGTTCTGATTGTTACCTGCACTCTCACGACAACTTAACTCAAGGGACAGGTAAGCACTTCAGGATGAGACATAAAACAATCGAGATTCATATCGGCCAATGTATACAGTGTGTTCACATGTATTCAAAGGTTAAAAAAGCCTTGAGAATATGGTTGATGTTGAGCTGATATTTCTACTGTATTGCATCTCAGTGGGTTAAGTAACTAATCAATCAACTGGCGGCTATGGCGTCTAGAATATGGCTTATCGATAAGGCTATGCGTCTAAATTTTATTCTCGACTTTCACCCCGCGTTCTTCTCCGACAGCACTTCATCAACAAACGACGACCGCGACTCTAAACCTGTTCACGAGAAGGAGCACCGGTGGCTTTCTACGAAGAAAACGAACTGCTTGATCCTTTAGGGACTCTCGTCTACACCATAATACTCAAGGAGGCGAACCATCTAAATCCTTCCTGCTCGCCACCATGGTCGAGCGAAAGGTTGACAATGCGAACCCCACCATAATTAATCCCAGCGACCTTCCTTCTCGCAGAAGGCAACCCCGAGATCTCACAGCAGAGAAGAAAAATGGCGTGCGAGAGTTCTTGAAGAAGAAGCCAATCTACTCAATGGATCCTTTCTACATGTCGGAATACTCTGATACAGATTCAGACGACTCGACCCTTGAACCTATTGATGAACAGGAAATATATGGTGAGTGCCCTTATTGCCGGTTTGTATGCACCAAATGGCCCTGACTACTGTTTTAATGATAAGTTCTTTCCATGAGTGAGTTGCAGTCCCACAAGACGCGGGGCTCCAAGTGGAACACAAGTCTAATTTCTGACAGCTCTTGGTTGTGGGTTAGCCTCTATGATGCAAGAACCTATCTTCTGTTATTTCAAAAGTTTCGTCCACCTGGTCCCGACATCTTTCCTTGTCATTTGGAGTTCAGACAATTGACGTTTCACAGACCTTATTGCTCCAATCTCAGATCCTGAACATCCTCTCTCCTTGGAGTCGCTTGGAGTCGTTAAGCTTGAAGACGTCCACCTCACTCCACCGTCCGATATCACAAACCCGGCAGCTCTCACACGAGTTCTCATCCAAATCACCCCTACCGTCAACCACTGTTCCCTTGCCACCGTTATTGGTCTCGGCGTTCGGGTCCGTTTGGAACAAGCCCTACCTCCCAACTATCGGGTTGAAGTTAAGATCAAACAAGGACACCATCAATCGGCCGAGGAAGTCAACAAGCAACTTGCTGATAAAGAGCGTGTTGCTGCAGCCCTGGAGAACAAAAACTTGCTGAGCATTTTAAAGAACATGATGAAGCCTTGCCTAGCATGACTCATAAAGGCACGCACACTTTTATGGATACACAATCGATATCTCGTTTGGGCTCTATACAACCGTAATTTGTTCTTGTAAATATTGACTTTCACTGGCATTAGCGCGTGTCTGTGACTGTCATTTGGCCAGCAATGGATAGGAATATTTTAAGTTGCTCCTGACCGATTGTGGGTTATTAATGCTTATGAAGAACCTTCTACTTCGTTCTTTTCGTTCTTTTCTACCTATGTGGGGGAGGTATCGTAAGTATACCTCGAAATCATGTGACCGTCGTATTCGCACGCACGGTCGCTTTGGCAAAGATCGTCCCAAACCTAGCCGCCATTCATGGACATGCATGTGTGGATTGGGGACGGACATGGAAAGCAACAACAGCCGACCCTTGACACCATGCTTCCATGCCACAGCCCATGAAATGGGTTTCCCATCTGCGGTGACCCAAACAAACCTAAAAGCATCTGAGGCCAAGGCTCTAAGTTCAGACGTGCCATACCCTTGTTTCGCAATCAGGTTCGCGAAAAAAAATAAAAAATAAAAACAATAATAATAATAATTGCTGGGATTTACAGATTAATCCATATGCTGTCTCCGCATCTTCAGGAGCAACATTGACCATTGAAAACCAGCTAGGTGGAAATTCGATATTGTGGTTAATCCAAAATTGAGCTACTTTTCGTATGTATTACATGGCACGCGTTTAATGGCGCCTATACTATCCTATCCCAATCGCCTCGGTAATTGCACAAACACCAAAATCAGCAACCGCGTTACGTATACCCCTGTAGCACATCACAGAAGCCAGCCTATGTCTTCCAGAAAGCATCGAGGGGATCATTACTGACTCGCCAATATCAATGCAAGTCATATATCCAAGGATCCCCAATCGGGCACACTGAATTCAACAAAATTTCGGATTTTTCGTGTCTCAGAGATAAGCATATTTCAAGTCCTTGTCGGACAGACCAATTCTCATGGTTTAATTAAACGTAAAACTTGGTCCTGTCGTCCGATACCCGCGCAGTAATCGATCAATACGTACTTGAAGCCACGAGAGGAGTTGCGGCTTTTGTCCACGGACCAGGGTCGGGTTTCCCGGGTTTTTGGACACTACAAAGTAGTTGATGTCAAACTCTGCAGATTACATATAAAAGCCTGACTCGTGGAAGGGGGCTTGATGATTGAGGCAAAAAAGAATAGATCGTACAATAATAAATTATATGAGACGGCAAATGCCATGCGACAAGCAGAGAGGAGAGGTAAGCAAGTCGGTGAGTGGCTGGTTCTTTCCGGATATAGGCAATAATAGGGCCACTCACAACCCTCATCTGAAAGCCCAAGGAAAATTGGCAATGAGGATACCTCCGTCTTAACTCCACATTTCCTTATTCGCCTGCCCTGGTTGGCTCCATCACGTTTGCTGATGTTGGAGAGGTACTTTCTACTTCCACTGAAGGTCTAAGGATGAACCCAAGTGCTGCATCTTATGCTGTCTCGGTGCACCCGCGCTGCAATGCACTCTGCACTTCTGCATGCGCAGTATGCGAGCCCCAGGGCCAAGGCGGATTGGGCACCATCGGAACTCCAGAACGTGCCTGCTCCTGCACGGATGATGTGGGGTTGAACAATAGCGCCATTTTACCTATAATACAGTGACATATTATCAACCTGACAGTTTAGAAAGAAACACGAGACGGCTATGTTCAATGCCAGAGATGCTTCTGCCATATCGGACTTTCAATGAATAGCCAATAGCCTATGGTACAACTGTCATTACCTCAACGCCAGGAAGACCTTGGAGAAGATCTTGCATGCCCTACCAACTCCAATAAAAGTTGCCCGTCCATTCTACACTTTTATTTACCCATCCAGCAAACCGCTTTCTTTGAGGCTCTGGAACAGTTCTGGCTCCAAGAACTTAGCAACGCTTACGTCCTCACTCAATCCCTTTCTCCTCCTTGTCTTTAACACAAAATCTCGGGCTGTAGCTTGAGCACTTGCTGGCTCCAGCGGCCTCAAAATCATATCTTTATCTAAAGGATCACCAGGTACTATGCTCCACCGATCGAATACCAAACTGACTGTGGCTTGTCCCTGCGTATGAATTCTCAAATCGGTCTCGAATCCGAAAGAATCGATGACGGGAATGAGACCACTGACGCGATACAGGGGAGTACCTGCGATAGGGCCATCTGACAAGACGTGCCCACGTCGACGAGCGAGTACAGTATACAAAGAAGTAACCGAGTCTGCAGGTCCAGTCATCGAACATGAGAAAACAGGTTCCATGAGGCGTGGGGAAGCCATGAGGAAGGAGGAATAACAGGCGCGTCGGGAAGTGGGGATGATCTGGCCACCTCCCCGGAAGATCGCTTCGGGGGCCAATGTGACATCCATTATCTTGAATTTACTGTTGCGGATTGCTACAAGGATTGTTAGTATATAATCGGCGAAACAATAAATCAACTAATGATTGGACCTGAGAATTTCTCTTTTTCTCTTGTCAAGCAGAATGGAAAGACTGAGGTTTAGGGGTAACTTACGCTCTTCACATAGCGGTCCTTCTCGAGTAGCCCAGCTGAATCCTTGCCGAATGGTGTCTCGGACATTGAGTAGGAGTCTTTTGTCCACCTATTATCGGTTAGCGAAAAGGGCCGAATAATGAATTTTGTGCAGGCAGGGGTTGGACGAGATAGGAAAGTAGAAACAGACTTCAGATGGCAGAGTATCGTCCTGCAAAATATTCGGTCCCAAATCGTCGGGACCAAATGCCCAAATGCTTCTAGAAGCTAACAGGTCCCATCCATAATTCTCCTCAAAGAATTTACCTATGGTGCGCTTGTCGCTCCGAATGCTAACCTTCCCATTCTCAATATCTTCAGCGATACCCTGATCGAGAGGTTCTGCGACCATTGTGATCTTGTTCTTCTTGTTTGGTGTTTGGGCATAACACTTAATCGCCGAGGTCTCGACAACCGTCTCGCAGAATCGCGTAACTGGGTCAGAGACCTTGATCTCCATTTCTGCGTATAAACGGCGCAGATCGTGTAACACGCAATCCATGTATAGCTCTCCCGTGCCCAGTATAACATGCTCACCTGACTCTTCAACTTTGGTGGTGATGAGAGGATAGCTCTTGTTAATCTTACGGAGGCCATCCAACATCTTCGGCAGCTCCGAAGGATTGATCGGCTCCACAGCGACTTTGAAGACAGACTCTGTGAAATGGGTGATTGGTTTGAAAATGTATGCGTCTTCTACCTCTGGCAGCTCCGGGGGAACCAGCGTCGCGGACTTGACAATCGAGTTGTCAACACCTCCCAAAAGAACGAAATTTCCAGCCGGCACTCCATCTGTTGGTATGTTGTATCGAGTTTCAGCAATCCATACATCCGATATGGTGGCCATACTCATGTCTTCCTCGTCGTCTGTTGAATATCCTTCTCCAAGCACCCGAACTTGCGAACCGGGACGTGCAGTACCGCTCATCACTCTGCCGAAAGAATAGAACCCCGTTGCGTCACTAGTGTTGAATAACTTACTGATCTGAACAACTAGGGGCCCATCCTGGTCACACTCTTTCATTGAGGTTGCAACTTTGCTGTCTAAGGGTCCGGTGTAATACCGCTGTAGCTTTCTCTCAGCTGCTTCAATAGGAGATGGGATATGTTCCACAACCATATCAACAAATCCATTCGATGGGCCAAAAAACTGCTCGCAGACAAGCTTGAGGAGTACTTTGGCATCAGTCCTATACTGAGATGGCTTTAGCGTTATTCCAAGCGTCGCTAGTGTCGCCTTGAGGTCCTCCGGGCTCTCGCTGATTGTATGCGAGTACAATTTATATATCGGTTCTAGGACGAAATTGACAAAGGAACGTTTCGCCCGCTCTTCGACTGCTTTTCGTGTGAAAGATCGTTTTTTTGGATTGAAGAAAATATCACCCCATAACCTCCTTGCAAATTCTTGCGTGTTGATCCCGGGATAGCTGTCCGAATACATCTTCGCAAAGGACTGTATAGTGAAGCACCAGCCCATACTGCTGCACGCAAATAAGACATTACCCTTCTCAGGACTTACTCGTCTAGACTCGCCTTGGCCTGGTAGGATATTTTCGATCATGGTGTTAACTTCTTCAATGACATGCTTGAGCTTGAAGTACGCATCCGTAGGAGGAAGCTTTAGCTCCAAAATCAACCGATCCATTTTGTTGACTACAAGCGTCAGAGGTAGACCTTCAAGTACGGCATGTTTGATAATTTGTTCCGTATTGACTTGAACACCCTCGACAACATCCACAACAAGAACCACTCCGTCAACCAGCCGTAATGAAGAAGCTACCTCGTCCACGAAATTTACGTGACCGGGAGTGTCAATTATATTGAACAGATGTGATTTTCCCTTGGTGCTCTGAAGAACCAAACTCATTGGTGCAGATTTGATGGACAGGCCGCGTTCTCGTTCCAGAATATGTATATCAGTGTATCGCAACTGTTCGTCTCTCTTTTTGCCAGTTTTCTTCTCCTGTCTACTGCTGATATCGTGAGTCTCAAGTACCAGCATGTCCATGAGTGCAGTTTTCCCGTGATGCAAATGACCTGCAAAAGCAATATTCCGGATCTGGTCGGGATAGTTCATCAGGTCTGTCATGAAGCTTCGGTCAAAAAATACGGGTGGTAGATCTGCCTCTTGTATAGTAAACTTCTTCTTCTCGACGGGCGCAATAATAGGTTGCGTAAGAGGTTGCGCATCCTCCTCTTGAACCATAGTCTCTACATCTTCTCCATATACTTGTTGTGCGGTAGGGTAGTACTGTTTATCCTCGTGCAGGATCACAGCATTCGATGGTCCCTCATCTACGAAACCTATTAGTACACTCTTATGAGGTGAGTATAAAAAGGCGCACCATCAATCTCCATTAACTCTTGCCCCGTCGTCTCAGGAGCTTCCTCTGGATACTCATCGTATTCATATGCGCCAGCGTCGACTCCATGCTGGGACTCGTCCTCGGATTCTGAAGCTTCGCCAATGAAATTACCAAACCTATACACATCATTAGGTTCTATAAATGCAAAAGGATGATTCATGGGTAACTAACTCATCATAGAGGTCGTCCATTGCAGCTGAATTGGCTGTGAATTAGGGATTGAGGCTGGTCGTACAATGCGACAATGCCTCAATACTTGAATGTAGGTAGTTAACGCGAGAGAGCCTTCAAAAAACCTTAGCGCGCTTTTTACAAATCACGTGACAATATATCTCAGCCTCGCCCTAAGGCTCTCATTAAGGACCCCTCAACCCCTCCTGTTCAACATCATATTGCAATAATTTTCAGGGGGGAAGCTCAAGTAAAAAAATAGAATACGTCTAACTTTTGTTTATTAATCACGAAATAGAATATCTTAATAGTATTGACTCGGGCCTATCACAGTCATTCTCGCTAGCTTAAGCCTGAGGTTTGGGCTTTGTTGGCTGGTTAGTGATTATTTATTGTTTTCAGAACAGAAATCCATCCACCAGATCCTCAATCATTCACCGACTTTTCCCCTCTCTCTGAATTCTTCAATCTCTTCAAAACATCAAAATCGACAACTCTTCATCTGCAATAATGACGACTCCAGTTTACATTGTTTCTGCGGTCAGAACGCCCGTTGGCTCGTTCTTGGGGTGAGTTGACACCAGTGTACCTTGTTTCAGGGGAAAGGCTGACATTTGTAGCTCTTTGTCGAGCTTGAGCGCCACACAATTGGGTGGCATTGTCATCAAGGGTAAATTTCACGGCAACACTGCAGAAATTTGGAAGCTGACACAATTTTAGCTGCTGTTGAGCGTGTGCCAGAGATCAAAGCAGGAGATGTTGAGGAGATCTTTTTCGGAAATGTGCTCTCTGCCAAGTAAGAAAATGTACCCTTCTCTTCTCAATGTCTCGAGTAACAATCAATTCCAGTCTCGGTCAAAACCCTGCCCGACAATGCGCAATCGCAGGTGGCCTTTCTGAAGGTACCGTCTGCACCACAGTGAACAAGGTCTGCGCCTCTGGTATGAAGGCTATTATTCTCGGCGCTCAAACAATCATGACTGGAAATGCCGATATCGTCGTTGCTGGTGGAACCGAGTCTATGTCCAATGTTCCCCACTACCTTCCTAACCTCCGAACCGGCGCAAAATACGGCGACCAGACCTTGATCGATGGTGTGCTGAAGGATGGTCTTACAGATGCATATGGAAAGAAGGAGCACATGGGTTTGGCTGGAGAGGAGTGTGCCCAGGACCACAGTGTCACTCGGGAACAACAAGATGACTATGCTATTAAGTCATACCAGAAAGCACAAAAGGCAACCGAGACAGGGCTTTTCAAGACTGAGATTGTCCCAGTTGAAGTTAGCGGTGGCCGGGGCAAACCAGCGATCAAGATCGAGAGAGATGATGAGGTAAAGAATCTGAACATCGAGAAGCTGAAGGCTATGCGACCCGCTTTCCAACCTAATGGTGGAACAGTCACTGCTCCAAATGCAGCACCCCTCAACGACGGTGCAGCCGCTGTGGTTCTTGTCTCAGAAGCTAAGTTGAAGGAACTTGGACTGAAACCTTTAGCTAAGATCCTCGGATGGGGAGATGCAGAGCAAAAGCCTAGCAAGTTTACTACGGCCCCAGCTCTCGCCATCCCCAAGGCAATCAAGCACGCTAAGATTGATGCATCAAGCGTCGATGCATATGAGATCAATGAGGCTTTCTCCGTTGTTGCGCTGGCAAATATGAAGATTCTCGGTCTCGACGCTGAGAAGGTGAACATCAACGGTGGTGCCGTTGCTATCGGCCATCCTCTTGGATGCTCAGGAGCAAGAATCGTCACCACTTTGATCAACGTATTAAATCAGCAAAAGGGAAAGATTGGCGTTGCCGGTATCTGCAATGGAGGCGGGGGTGCTTCTGCCATTGTCATTGAATCCTTGCAGTAGATTCTCAATACCCTTCATCATAGAACCCATGAGAAATGAATTTTAAGTTTACGTCGCTGAAGCTTTCAGCATTAAGCATCTTTGGCCCATGATCAATTTAGGCTACCTTTAATATATCCTTATTTTTTTTGGTCACTAAACTCGGGGGAATTCGAGTGAGAGAATTATATAAGTCTTTTATAAAGTTTTTTATAGTTGAGCACCCACCAATTACTTAGAGTTGGTCTTGCGTTCGTACTCTGTAGGTAGGTACCTAGTTTAGGAGTCAATAGGATAGCATGCCGTAGCGCAAGGCTACCTACTGTTATCTAAGTTATCATTGACCAATTAACGTTCAATGAAGCCTCGCGCTTAGATATGCAAATTTAGCGACTATGATAGTAAAAAAAGTTGGAGGACCACCTCGAACACTTCTTTTCAACTATCTGATGTATATGTCGCCCTCGAGAGGACGTTAAAGGAGGAAGTGGCGATGGTTAGAAAAGCACTGTAAGTTATTGCGTTTAGCATCTTCATCCCAAACAGTCATTAATCCAGGTGTTCTAGGGACTCGCGCATTCCTGCGCTGATTCACAATGGTATTCAAGAGAAGAAACGAAGCTTCATTGTGGTGGTTGGAGACCGTCCAAAGGATGTTATTGTCAATCTGCATTGGATAATGTCCCAGAAGGACATGAAGCACAATAAGTCAGTGCTTTGGGCTTACAAACATAAGCTTCTGGGATTTACGAGGTCAGTTTCGCCTCTCTCCTCTTACTTCAAAGCTAATATACTTTTCACCAGCCATCGCAAGAAGCGCGAACTGAAGATTAAGAAGGAGATCAAACGCGGCATACGAGAAGCCAATACAGAGGATCCATTCGAGCTTTTTGTGTCCCTACATGACATTCGGTATGTCTTCTATAAGGAAACAGAGAAGATTCTAGGTAATACCTATGGGATGTGTATTCTGCAGGATTTCGAGGCCATTACCCCCAATTTACTCGCTCGAACAATTGAGACGGTGGAGGGTGGCGGACTTGTCGTTCTACTCCTCAAAGGCATGAACAGCTTGAAACAACTATACACATTGTCCATGGACATTCACTCACGATACCGGACGGAAGCACACGACGATGTGACTGCAAGGTTTAATGAGCGATTCATTCTATCCCTTGGCAGCTGTGAATCTTGTCTTGTCATTGATGATGAGTTAAATGTTCTCCCAATATCTGGAGGCAAGAGTGTAAAAGCTTTACCTCCTGCGGATCTCGACCAGCCGAAAAGTAAATCACAGCAGGAATTGGACAACATGAAAGATGCTCTCCAAGATACGCAACCTGTTGGATCTCTCGTGACACTTGCCAAGACCGTAGACCAGGCAAAGGCGCTTCTTACTTTCGTTGATGCTATTGCGGAGAAGACTCTGAGGAGTACAGTAACTCTTACTGCGGCCAGAGGACGAGGAAAGTCTGCCGCTCTTGGTGTGGCTGTTGCAGCGGCCGTGGCTCATGGGTACAGCAACATATTTATCACATCACCAAGTCCGGAAAATTTGAAGACGCTCTTTGAGTTCATTTTCAAAGGATTTGATGCGCTGAACTACATGGATCACGTTGATTACTCGATTATCCAATCGACAAATCCAGATTTTAACAAAGCGATTGTGCGGGTCAACATCTTTCGCCAACATCGTCAAACCATTCAATATATCAGACCTCAGGATGCACATGTTTTGGGCCAAGCTGAGCTGCTAGTTATCGACGAGGCCGCCGCAATTCCTTTGCCACTTGTTCGTAAACTTATGGGGCCATATCTAGTCTTCATGGCATCGACAATCAATGGCTACGAAGGAACAGGTAGATCTCTGTCTCTGAAGTTGATCAAACAGCTCAGAGAACAATCAAGAGGTGTTACCAAGACGACGGGCGATGATGCGGAAGTTGCCGATCGCTCCACTGGAAAGACTGCCAAAGCTGCAGACAACACTTTTACAGGGGGTCGTTCCTTGCGAGAAATTACTCTCTCAGAACCAATTCGGTATGCTCAAGGCGATCAAGTGGAAAAGTGGCTTAATACGCTTTTGTGTCTTGATGCGACTCTTCCACGGTCAAAAGCCAGTACTGGAGGATGTCCTCATCCATCAGAGTGTCAGCTATTAAATGTGAATCGTGATACACTTTTCTCATTTCACCCAGTCTCGGAGAAGTTTTTACAGCAGATGATCGCCCTTTACGTCGCCAGTCATTACAAGAATACCCCAGACGACCTTCAGTTGATGAGTGATGCTCCGGCGCATCAGCTTTTTGTACTAGTACCCCCTGTCTCAGAAGATAGCCAAAGGCTGCCAGAACCTCTATGCGTAATCCAAATCGCGCTGGAAGGAAAAATCAGCAAGAAGAGTGTCATGAATAGCTTGAGCAGAGGTCAAAGAGCTGCTGGTGATCTTATTCCCTGGATTGTTAGTCAACAGTTTCAAGACGAAGACTTTGCAGGGCTTTCTGGAGCACGAGTCGTCCGAATAGCAACAAATCCTGACTACGTATCGATGGGCTACGGTAGCAGAGCACTTGAACTTCTGAACGACTTCTACGAAGGAAAGTTCACCAGTCTTTCCGAAGACAAAGATAGCTTTGTTGAAGATACCATGACACGGGTTACTGATGAGGAGCTTGCAAATGCCTCTCTACTAGATGATGATATTAAGATTAGAGATATCAGAAAGATGCCTCCCTTGTTCTCCAAGCTGTCTGAAAGACGCCCTGACAGCCTTGATTATGTTGGCGTAAGCTACGGCCTTACACAGCCACTTCACAAATTCTGGAAGAAGGCATCTTTCGTCCCAGTCTATCTACGGCAGACACCAAATGAACTTACTGGAGAACACACCTGTATAATGATTCGTCCTCTTGAGAACAGCGACGATAAGATGTGGGCCGGAGCCTTTGCACGAGACTTCCATCGCCGATTCCTGTCCCTACTCTCATACCAGTTTCGTGAGTTCCCCTCTATTCTCGCGCTTAGTATTGATGAGTCTGCAAATATGGGCTCAAAATTGGACACATCCAACCAACCCCAACCTCTTACCAAGACTGAACTTGACACAATACTCTCGCCATTTGATCTGAAAAGATTAGAATCTTACGCAAACAACATGCTCGATTATCACGTTGTCCTTGACCTAATCCCAACACTTGCAACACTTTATTTCACCGGACGTCTAAAGTCAGATGTCAAACTCTCAGGTATCCAATCATCTATCCTTCTCGCTGTGGGATTGCAACGGAAGGACCTGTCTACAGTAGAGACGGATATCTCGCTACCTTCTCAGCAGCTGCTAGCAATGTTCATCAAAATTATGCGCAAGATGAATTCACATTTCACGTCTTTAGTCTCAGGAGCTATAGAAGCTCAGATGCCTAAGCGTGAAAATATTGGTGTTAGCAGGGAGAACGCAGACAGTGCTCAGGACGATGAAGTCGTAGATGAGAGGTTTGTGCCGTTGGCAACTGGACTGGAAGATGAGCTCGAGGAGGCTGGTGATGAAGCAACGAGAGCATTGAGAGAGAAACAGAGAGAACTCATCAATGCGCTTCCTCTAGACCAGTAAGTCACATCCTTCATGCATCTTGTGTCGTAATTCTAATACCTCGGTTAGATATGAGATAGCAGAAGGAGTCCCAGGATGGGCAGAAGCTGAAGAAAAGGTCAAAAAGGCTGTGAAGAACGGACAGAAGGATGTCGTTGTCAGTGTACAGAGTGCAAAACCGAAGCGGAAGGCAGAACAAACTGCGGCGGAGATCTACGCCGAGGAGATGGGAGATAAGTCAAGCAAGAAGGCGAAAAAAGAGAATACGGAGAAGAAAGACAAGGGATCTAAAAAGGGGCGTTGATGTTTGGAATTTTGCTGTTTCGAAATTGAATAATATATGAGTACTATACAGGTTACTCTGTAAAAGATCAAAATCATCATGGCTAGATTGATTTTTAAATAAGGGTTTACTGGAGTCAAGTGGGTTACTTGGATCAAGCAGTCACTCAAGTCAAACGAGAATGAGATACTTTAGTTCATCTCCTATATTTCAATAGATAGTTTTTCAAAATGATCTCTTACAAATTGGCATGGGTGAAAGAGAAGATGACTGAAAATTTGACGAGAGCCCGCTTCTGACCAGTTAACATCTCTTGGGTGCCTAAAAGCAGAATTGAGGCTAGGTGATGTATCCCAATGAGTCAGATCATTTTCGGAATCAGGAATAAAAGGATCTCTATAGGCTCTGGGGTTTGAAGCTAGGTAGTTTGGAGGCTCTTCTTCATGGACATGGTTAGTCACTTGCTTGCCATTCTTCAATATCATCTACCCCTCATACCCCTCCACGCCTATCTCTCTTGCCATCGCACCAAAACCCTAGAACGCCGCATCACATAACACAACATGGCAGAAACACAAAAGAACGGACAAGAACAGTGGTGGACAGCATTCCCAGCCCCCCAGTCCAAATGCCCTGAAGTCAGCGCCGACAATGTGATGAAGCTCTTTGATGACATGGATATTGTTGCTGAACCTAGACCTTTTCTTCTAGTTGATGTTAGGAGGGATGACTGGCTGGTGAGATATTTGACCTACCTCGTACACTTCTGTTTTGTCTTGTTTTATTGGTCATTTAGGGAATGGGGGTTCTAATGTTGGAATGAGTTTATAGGGTGGTACTATTAAAACTTCTCTTAATCTTCCGGCTCAAAGTTTTTATCAGTCTAGGAAGACGCTTTTGGATATTTGTGAGAGGGCTGGGATCAGGGAGGTTATTTTTTACTGTGGTGAGTGAAATTCTGTCATTGAGACCTATGTTTGGTTTGAGAGGGGTTTGTACTGCTGCGTAACGCAAGGAAGGCTGATTGTGTGTGCTTAGGCTCTTCTTCTGGACGAGGACCGAGATGTGCTGCTTGGGTGAGTTACTCTATAGAAATGGCAGTGGAAAGCTGGGGAATTTTGGGCCAATATCCTTATTTCTTTTTAAAGAACGCTACTGACAACTGCAAATTCTAGTTCCAAGATTACATAGATGATATTGCAAAGTTTGGACGAAAGAGCAAGATCAAAGTTTTGGTATTGAAAGGCGGTATTAAGGGCTGGGTCAAAGACTTTGAAGGGTCCACGATGGATGGATTCGAGGAGAAGCATTGGGAACAGTTCAAGTAGTTACAGCTCCCCATAGTCTCTGCATAGGCTTGGAGGATTTCATGTAGTTGGTATTCCCCGAAGCATAGGTCCATCCATTTTGCTTTTCCATATGAGAAAGGTATGTCCTTCTCAAGGTAGCCTCTCAAACGCCATTGACCCAAATGCAACTTTTTTGCGCTTGTGTGATATCGTGCGGCAAAATATTTCATACCCTCAGTCGTACGTGTGTGCTTTAATTTCTGTCCTCCCGTCCGCCTCCAATTCTCTCTAATGCCTCGAGCATTACAACGGAGTTTCCTCTAATGACCTGTATGCCAATTAGCACTTAAATCTTCCAAATGGCAAATATGAAACTTACCACCATCCCCAATCTAACCTTCTCACCGCCATCTTTCTCCTCAACGGCATCATCCAGTACAATGTTCAAGAAAACCTAAGGAGTTCCACAATCAGCCAATTTGCGCCTCCGTCCATATATTGGGAACACTAACATCATAGCCTCTCAGGACGCCAAGAACCTTCCTGCTTCCATTCAACTGTACAAAGAGCCGTTTATCGAGGTACTGCAGTCGCGGATCAGACCATTTGTCTTCCTTCTTCGTAGCCTTACCTTCGCGGTTTTGTTCGCGTGGTCGCGTGCGTTCAGTCTTGTGGGCTGCGCCGTATTTGTATGGGTGGAATAGATTTGAACGTACCTTCTTGAGCTCTGGCTGAGCTTGAGGCATCTTGACGGTTTGTTTTGCGGGATATGGAAGTGTTTGTCGTCGTTGCCGTGGGCTGGCTGCTGGCTGTATCTGGAAAGTTATCTGAACGCGCTAACCTTCATCACCAGTTTTAGACCCTAATAAGTAAGGCATCAATATTTATTGAGCCTTGCGATTTCATGAACAGTACTTCGCGCAACTTCAATTACCAGGACAACTTAACAAGTGCAATTCTCTATTGGATTCACCTATCTTACCGCTACGACAATGAAGTCTGCGTTTGGATCCAAGAGAAAGGCCCGCAAGATTCAGGTGGACGATGACGATGAAGAGGCAAATGGTGGGCCAGAATCTTTAGCATCTCCTGGTAAGTACCTCTCCATTACAGCTACGAGCTTGGCTGATTGTGAAAAGAAGTTAGCTGATAGAGACTATATAGTCGCGGCGGAATCCCCTGTTATCTCGAACATAAAACAAAAAGCATTCCGGAGCTCCTCATTGCGAAAAAGCATAAACTTTGATGATACGCAAGATGGAGGTGATGCCAGTACCACAGAGGGCGTGTCTCAATTTTCCGCCAATAAGCCTTCCATAGGTCGCTCGAGTTCTATTAAGAAGAAGAAAGGGTCTTCGTCGAGATTATCTTTTGGGCCGGGGGAGATTATCTCTGGGGACGCTGCGGAGGCACTAGAAGACGATGAAGCCTTCACGCCTAAGAAAGCTACGTTAGGACGACGAGTCATCGAGTCAAATGCAGTGCGAACTCTACCAGGTCAAAGAACTTCACTTCGGGATGATGAAGAGAGGCCTACATATAGTAAGGATTACCTAAATGAACTCAAGAACTCAACTCCGAGTACTCCCAAGGATGTCCAATCATTCGGAACTACTGTTGAGGATGAGGAAGGCTTAGATACTTCAGAACTGGATGGTGCGACGGTTGTAGAGTTGGAGAAATATGCTCAAGCAGTGGCATATATTCCCAGCGAGGCTGAGATCAGGGAGAAGAAAGAACGGAGATCACGTATGGCGCATGAAAAGGATTTTATCTCACTCAACGATACAACATCTGATGGGCGTGGTTTTGATCAGCAACTATCACTTTTGCCACGAAAGAAGAAACCAGAATCTAGGCTAGTAAGAGAGGATGAGGATCTAGGCGAAGGATTCGACGAGTTTGTTGAGGATGGTCGAATTTCACTGGGTAAAAAGCAAGAGAGAGAAGCTAAACGTCGTCAACGGAAAGAAATTGCCGATATGATCCATCAAGCTCAAGCCAGTTCTGAAGACGAATCAGACGATTCCGAAGCAGAGGTACTAGCAGCTTATGAAGCAGCGCAAACTCGAAAGGGTATGGAAGGACTAGTAAAACCTGAAGACAAAGAAAAAACAGCCAGTGCTCAGGTTCCGTCAAAGATTACGCCATTACCAGCACTTTCCGAATGCTTAGAACGATTACAAACGACACTTCGTACCATGGAAACAGAACTTGCCAAGAGACAGAAAAAGATGTCGGATTTGGAGCAAGAGAAGTTGGATATTGCTAAAAGAGAAGTTGAGGTTCAAGAGGCTCTTAATTTAGCTGGTCAGCAGAATGATACTCAGGGTAATGCTAGGAACTTTACCGCTGAGATGTTAGAAGCAAAGAATGGCGGTGATGGAAGCGGAAGTGAGACGATTACGGATAGGGGACTTGAAAGTTTTGGTAATACGCCTACCACGCGGCCGGAGGTTGTAGATCTAGGGTAGATTATTGTCACAATGAAAGGGCTACATTCTATACATACCCAGGGTGCAACGCACTATGATTTACCAGGTGTAGTTCAGGAGGCTTTACCAACACATAACAGCACAACCACTGAAACCGATTTTGATCCGCCTAAGCTTTCAAAACGTTCCTGGTTAAGTGGTCTCATCACAATAATAAACACCGATCATGGTAAAGCCCCAGAATTCCGTCTTTCCCCAGTACCCAAAAATATCTCCTACAACTCTCTTTGCTCAACTTCACATAAGAATTCTCCACTAAAAAGCCATTCTGATACACAAGCCTCTAACTCTTCTGCTGCGAAGGCTTGTCCTGTTACTACTATTTTCATCCATATTTTCACTGCGTTAACGGTGAATGTGTGGAGGATTTCGTATGATGATGGCGGTGGTGGAGGAGGAGCTTTCTTTTTTATGGAGGTTGATTTGGTTTTGGGGTTGTAGGGAGCGTAGTTGGGTTGGTACTGGTAGGTGTGGGAATTGGAGTTTTCCTAGACTATTTATTTTCTTAGAACAGGACGGACTGTTGCGCGTAGTTTTGCGCAGGGGTGATGATTCTCGTTGTTGACCCATTTTGGGCAAGAAAAGAAAAGTGCTCGATTTCAAGTTATGATTAACCGGACGTAAATGAGAATAGAGAATGATGTATTACACCTCACTTACAGAACGTGACTTTGTTGGTCTTGAGTCTAGAAAATGGGATAGTTTTGAATGGGCGGGACTGGACATCTTACGCCTATGAAATATGAGATAACGTTACTGTGTAAATTAAATTAATTACCTTGTGAGAGATATGTATCTTATGTGACTTGAATGGCTTGCTTCATTCGTGTAAGCAATCTGTTATATACCAATATAACTCTAAGCATCACCGAGCCTCATCCGCTCTCGGACTAAGCAAGAACTCCTTAAGCCTAACATCCTTCCCCGGATTCCGTCTACCTGAAGCATCTACCGACCCAAAAGGGCCCTCGTATAAAGTGCGTGAGATGATAGGAACATTATGTGCGTTGGAATCGACGCTGGATTTCGGATGAAGAGAGTCTTTTACCCCATCAATGTTCTCGACATCTGTGTATTTCTCTTGGCGTTTATTTTTGACGTTGAGGATATCGAGGGTTACTGAGAGCATGCTAGTTACCCTTATTATTCATTGAGTTAGTTTTTTTTTGGTTTGTTTGTTTATTTTTGCTCTGTGTGAGAGGGGAGAGCTGTGGGGAATCTAACATTGCAACTGCACTGGCCGCGATTGCTATCCTGTGCTTCAAACACATGGAATCCATATTACACGTGGTGGTCAACATCTTCGTCTGTTCCTTATTCACAACGAATCCGATGAATCCAACTGTCCATAGTAGCATCACAGTGGCATCGAGGCTCAGTCGGATAATTGGTGATAAACGATGTATGGAGTGGAGGATTACAGATATAATGAGGAAGAGTATTGAGACGTGGGATGCTGTGTGAAGCTGTGATGGGCCTTTTGAGTATAATTTACAATACGGAGGTGATTTTTTTGGAGGGTGGAAATATGGTGGTGGCTTACTATGATAGAAGACCATGGCCATTTATGACCAACTTGTTTCTCGTGGTGACTGTACTGCCATAGTGTTATCAGAACTAGAAGTGAGGCTATGGCTTGCACGAGGAAAAGAAAGACGATAAGAAGGCGCTTGCAGCCTCGTCTGGTTGCGTCTCTGGTATATGTCTGTGTCATAAGGAATAAATTCTTCGAGTGAGATATAAGAACTTGGCAATGCTTTAGAGGGTACACGCCGATATATATTCAGACGAAGCAAAAATAAAGACGGAAGATTACTTTTCCTTTGGTCTTATCAGTCCCATTGCGGTCTCTCTTAGCCCTACAGCATGCGGGGTTACTAAGAGTGGCTGACATGGCTTAAACTAACGTTACAAATCTTACTGTAGCCATCATAATCTTGCAGAAAGCTGAGAGTTACGCCGCACATCTGGATTGCTTAGCTGCATTTAAGCTTCGAAAGTCAAAAATGTTGCTCTAAGCACTAGCTACTTATCCAATCATGAATTTTGAGTGCACGCCTTAGTAGCTGCGGTAGCTCCTTCGAGCTCTATCTTCTGGCTCGTAAGTGTGGTCTAAATCCTGCGCTATATTGTTAGTGGGAAAGTCAGCGTGCTTGTATGACGCCGCCATATCGCCATTTGCTTCCGTATGGCTGCAACATTTGGGAGATACAGGGCCAAGACGTGTGGGCTTTATATAAGTTGGTACTTATATGTGTTTTCTACGATACATTGCGAGTGCTTGTTTCCTACATGCAAGCAGCTATACCTTCAATCCTAAGCTAAGGGGAGGATTCATGAGGAAAAGGTCGCTACAATCTAAGTGTAAGCTTATTAATCATAGGCTATGCAAAGGTAAGATTTAAGTATCTTAGCAAACGCCAGGTAACCAAAATCATAGAAGTCGATTCCTCCTCCGCGGTTTTAATTTTCGAGGAGGATTCACAATAGGACACTAACCTAGATAGTATTTTAAGAAAGAGGCGGTAGACTTTCTTGCTCCTATAAAATAGAACTGTGTTGGTGTGATTTAAACTCCTCTAACTTTAATATATAAT